>ML274235.1:0-45114 GCA_005239495.1 Nicotiana undulata | reverse complement strand
TATTTTTCTTGTTCGTGTAGAATTGTTTTATTGTGCTATCGTATATATATTAATATCACAGGTCTGTTGTTAAAACCACACCTTAGCCTCGTCACTACTTTGCCAAGGTTAGGCTCGGCATTTACTCAGTACATGGGGTCGGTTGTACTGATACTACACTCTGTGCTCTTTTGTACTGATCCAGGTACTAGTCAGCAGTAGAGGATTCCAGGACGACCACCCGATTCGTTTGGAGACACGAGGTACATCTGCCGGCGTTTGCAGATTTCGAGAGTCTTCTCCTATTATTATTTACACCGTTTTATTATATTCAGAATAGTTACACTACTATTTTCGGCCATTATTTGTAGTATTCTTTAGTAGTTCGTGAATTGTGACACCAGACCCTGGGGTAGTCTTAGAGTTGTTTACATAATTAGTTCGTGATTTGTTTTATTTAAATGATTATTGTTATCATTTTATTTTATTTTGTTTGGAATTGTTTTAATTAGGCTCAATTGGAATTTATTTATTTATGCTCAAGTAATTAATCAAGGAAATTAGTTAATCGACTTCTAACATTGGCTTGCCTAGCAAGTGTGGTGTTAGGCGCCATCACGATCCCTGAGGTTGGGAATTTGGTTCGTGACACATATATATACGCTCGTCACCTCATATATGTATCACCCCAGCATGTAGCAAACAATGAAAAATATGAGAAAAAATTCCCTCAACAAAGTAAGGCAAAACACTTACCTCGATTCGGCTAACTCAACACTCAACTTAGCCTTTTCCTTTACATATTCGCCTCTGCTCGACTCAATCTACCAAATGACGACCTGAATACATCACACAATGCAAGAGTAAATAATTTCAATTAATAAAGTTGTGCTTTTTATTCAATTTCTAAAAACTCATCAAAAGTCCACACCCGGGCCCACTTGGTCCAAACCCGAAATTCGGACCAAAACTCGATTACACATTAACCCCCGAGCCCGGATTTATAATTGGTTTTGGAATCCGATCTCAATTTGAGATCTAAATTCCCAATTTATTAAATCCCTAGTTTCTACCCAAAAACCCTCAATTTCACCATGAAACCTTAGAATTTTGGTTGAATCTTATGAAAAAGTAGTGAAATATTGAAAGAAATCAGTATAAGATCACTTACATATGATTTGGGGAAGAAACGTTCTTTGGAAAATCGCATCTTGTGGTTTAGTGATGTTTTAGACTTCAATACTACATAATATTACAAGTTAATTGTGCAGTACCAAATTTTCGAGTGCTGTCTAATAAGAAGAACCTGGTTCTTCTTAGTTTACTACTTACTTCTGTTTGCGGAATAATTAAGCAGTAATAGTAAAGACACAGGGATTTTTACGTGGAAAACACCTGGCTCAAAAGGTGAAAAAACCACGACCTACTCCTCAGTAGGATTTGCTCAAACTCTTCACTAAAACTCTGAGCCAAAACGGACTTACAAAATAAACTCTTTTGTAATCCTAGGACTAACTCTAATCCTCTTTGTATCAACTAGCCTCTAGCTAATTTCTACAGATTTCAAGCTAACTCTAACTTGATCAATTTGTACCTATTACAATTGCTTCTAAGTAAGTTGAAAATATACAATGTTAAAACTCCTACTACAATCAACTAGACTCAATACACAAACAATGGAACTGTTTCTTCTAGTTGAACTGTAGCCTTTGTATCGCACAACAATTATGTTTGCAAAATATCTCTGGAACATTTGCTTCAGATCTTGATTCACTTTAGTACTTGTGCATCACCTCTTTCAGTAGTAATACATTGATTATTTATAGAGTCCGTTTTTTGAGTCAATGATTCAATTCTTATCCAACTCTTCCTTGGTAAACGAGTTTGATTGTAACTCAACTTCCTTCCTCTATTTCTGTCCTAGCTGAAATCAACTTCTGTCATCTCTATCAGTTTGCAACCTTTTCGTATTAGGAGACATTCTCTTAGTTCTTTGATACTCAGCAATCACTGATATCTCCTAGACTTGTACGGTTCTTGTTCCAACTGCTTCATTCAGATGTGTATGCTATGATGGACCTGGTTCAACTTGACACCTTTTGTCAATCTTCAAAACCCATTCAGTGACATGGGCCAACAAATTCCCTCTTTTTGATGATGACAAACTCTGTGCTTTTATCCTGTATACACATCCAACACTTTGTATATTTGTGAGCATTAATCATCAAGAACCAGGTTCATTAGGTTATAAATATCACTTTTATAAATTTTGAACATTACAACACAACACATCTTCCCCCTTTTGGCATCATCGAAAAGTTGCAAAATGATACTTACCAGTTATTAATTCTTACTCATGGCCAATTTAGGCAACTGCAGGTGCAAACATGATTAATCAACACAAGAAACCAATAATGTAAGCTAAATCATAAATAGAGACATTTGTCAAAACACCAAGCTTTCATTGATTAACATGGATTAGCAGCACCAAAACAGATTAAAATAAAAAATAGCCAAAACATGAGTAAGACAGAATTAAAAACTGAAACAAAAGACAGATAAAGTCCCGAACTGGGCACTTGATAGGATAGGAGGGGGTAGTTATGCAAATTCCTAAGTCTGGGGTGGTGTAGAAGAGGCAGGATTCTTGGTTTGGAGAAGAGACAACATTTGGTGTAAGACACCCTCGATTTTCTCCTTCTACTTGGCTAATTCAGCTTTGAGAGCATCACGCTCACCTTCCACCTCAACTAAGTGAGTCTTCAAACGAAGGATCTCCATATCCTTTTGCTCGCTTTCCTGCACCAGAGTACGGACCTTGCTGTTGACTAGTTGCTTCCGAGTTGAACCAGGTTCATATGCCGGGGCACTGACAATGTAATCACATGACAGCAAAGTGTCCTTCCCAAAGAAATCCTTTGCAGTAGCCATTTCAGCCTTCTTTGTGGGAACTCCAAAATGAGCCAGAACTGCAGTAAGGATAAAGCCATAATGAATTGCATGGGCCTTGGTGCCATTCAACACTTTGTCCAAAATCTGGATGATTAAAGATGGCCAATTGATCTTCTTGCCTCTGTATAGGCACTCCATGAGAATTAGATCCATGTAGTTGGCAATGTGCCTGCGCTCTTTTCTGGGCAGCAAAAATTTAATTACAAACTCAAAGAACAGCTTGTGTTCAGGCTTCATCTCGCTTTTGTACACATCCCTGGGCTCAGGCTCTTATTTATTTTCATAAAAGAATCTGGTAATGTTGAGTGTTGAGGCCATTCCATCCAAGAAAGGCCATCTCTGCCTTGTATAATCGTCATAGCCCTCATATGGAATGTCTAGAATGACTCCTAGTTCTTGAGCATCAAAGGAGACTTCAACTCCCCTGACCAATGATCTAACCCTTCCTCCAATCACAGTTGCATTCCCCATGAACTCCACAACCTCATTTCTGACCAGCCTGCCTTCCATGCGAAGGACCATGTCCTTCCATCCTTGAGCTGCCAGAAAATCCACTAAGTATCTAATACCCGGCTCCTCCAAATCCTTCAGTAACTTTCCCTTCAAAATATGTCTCTTGCAAAACATGGCAACTCTGTCAATCGACACTTCTCCAACCTCTTTCTCTTCATCTCCACTCCATTCAGGATCATCATCCCTCTCAACAGTCTGAACTATCTTCTTTGACTTTATTTTAGACCGTGTCCTCGTAGATGTACTTATGGTGGTAGCAGACACAGGTGCTGATTTCTTTGTGAAAGTCTTAGCCAATTTGGGCTTGGGTGTCTTGATCGCCACTGGAGAAACCTCTTCTTTTTGTTGGACCAGGTCCAACACATCATCAATAGCAATAGCCTCAACAGGCTCCCCCACTTTCGCTTTCCCTTTCTCAGCCTTCTTTCTTTTGCTCTCTTGCAGAGCTTTTTCCAGCTTCTCCTCTTCTTCTCGAATAGTATTTCTCATAGCTCGTACCTTGGAACAGGTACACCAACAGACTCATCATTTTTCCTTTTCTTTGAGGAAACTGAGGCTTTAGACTTGATGGACTTTGGAGTCATTCTCTTCTCGGGGTTGTATGAGTCCCCCAGTTTCTTTAGTCTCTCAGCCAAGGTTTCTTCCCCAGAAGAAACGCATTCATCGATCTCCTTCATTAGCTTTTCTAATCCAGCAGCAGCTTCCTCAACTTCATTAGTTCCCCCTATCACTATGATATCATCTTCAAGATTTTCAAGAATGGGGCCAAAAATTTCAAGTGTGGAACCATCCTTCCCAGATCCCCTAACACCTGCATCTCCCTCTTTTTCAAGAATCTTCCCCAGTTTTTCTTTGCCTTCTTGGCACTTCCACATCCACCACATACCCAACCAACACAAATCTATTTTCAGAATTTAACACAGAGGTAACTTCAGTATTACCTTTCTTAGCACTTGACGAACCAGGTGCATCATCTTCATGTGCTGATCTAAATGATGCACTGGACGAATCTGGTTTGGGTTCATCTTCAACCTGTAATAAATCTTCCTAGAACTTTGCTCGTGAACCTGAAGCCACAGATTTTCATGCAAGAACCTTGGCACGACGGGGTTTTGGGCTGGGGTAGGATTTGGTGTACGTTTAAGAGCATCATGGTATTCAGGGGTTTCATGTGCCTCAGATGATTCAGAAATGTAGACCGGTGGAGAATCAGAATCATATACTCCTTCATCGTAGTCACGATTTTGAGAATCAGATGAAGCAGACGACATGGTTTTAAATTTTTGAGAGAAAAAGAAGAGAGGGCAAAAGGCAGTAGAGATTTGAGTGTTGAGTGACTTGAACAGGGTTCGTCTATTGCTTTATTCACTATGGGTAATGATGGCCTATTTATAACTTGTGGCTGGGGTGATTATAACGGACGAGTATTAACACAAGTAGGATACTAATCGATTAAGGACTGTCAGTGATTGGACATTGATTAGACCGTTTCTTTCCCCCTAAAACTAGGCTAATTTAATGTGACGGAGCTTCTTGAAACTGGTTCATTATTTGGGTAAGTACGAGAATTTGAACTGAACCATAAATGGATAGAGTCCTACTCATGTATGACTGTACTTGAATTAATACATGTATGGAGATGAGAACGTACCTTGTCAGTCATGTAAAGCAGCATGGATGAACCAGGCTCATCTTGTTAAAAATCTTTATTTTGCCTCAATTCACAAAAATAGAGAAACATCATTAGCAGCTAGGGAATCATATTAATACATGGCAGAATAGTATGGCAATAAAGACATAGTACTGAGCAATGATTAATCTGATTAAGTACCTAATTAATATTTCTAGCCAGAAAAACTTCCCTTTTTTTCATTTTGTTTTTCAATTAGGTAATCTTAATCATCCCTAGTTCAAGCATGTTTCTCTCATAATGCTCCCTGCTTAATGCTTTGGTCAATATATCAGCAATTTGATGATCAGTGGCACATAATTCGATTGAGATTATCCCCTTTTCATAGTTATCCCTCAGGAAATGGTGCCTAACATCTATGTGCTTAGTTCTCTTGTGATTAACCGGGTTCTTAGTCATACTAATTGCATTGGTGTTATTAAAGTAATAAGAATGCATCCCACATCTATACCAAAGTCCAGGAGTTGTTGCTTGATCCATAGCAACTGGGCACAACAAGAGGCTGCAGCCACATATTCAGCCTCAGCAGTGGACAAGGCTATTGAATTTTGTTTCTTGGTGGCCCAAGATACAAGGCAGGAGCCCAAAAAGTGAGCCATGCCTGAAGTACTTTTTGATTCCAGATCTCAAGTCTGTTATGATGTTCTCAAGAGGGTGAGAACTCTGATATATGTGTGGTTTGAGAACCAGTTGTTCACTTCTGGATTGTTCCATTTCTCTTGTTGCTGTGGAACAGGATCAGGGCTAGTATTTTCATGAGGAATTCCCCCTGTCGAGTTGCGTGGGGTTGCTGAACTTGGTCCATCACCTGTTCCATCTGCCATAGGTTCTTCAATGTAGTCATTGCTTCTCACAAGTCCAAGCTCCTCATCTTCTGGTTCCTGTCTCTCAGATAAAGTGTTAGTTTCATCAAAGACAACATGTACACTTTCTTCTACACACATAGTTCTTTTATTGTATATTTTATAAGCTTTGCTATGTGTAGAATATCCCAAGAACACTCCCTCATCACTTCTGGGATCAAATTTTCCTAAAGAATCTTTGCCATTATTATGCACATAACACTTGCATCCAAAAGCCCTAAGATGGGATATGTTGGGCTTTCTCCCTTTAAGTAATTCATAGGGAGTTTTCTCTACCAGAGGTCTGGTCATGCATCTATTGATAATATAACATGCAGTGTTAATTGCTTCTGCCCAGAAGCTGTGAGGTAGTTTTCTTGATAGAAGCATGGTTCTTGCCATGTCTTTAAGAGTTCTGTTTTTCCTTTAACCAACCACATTTTGCTGTGGGGTTCTAGGAGCAGAAAAATTGTGATTCACACCATGTTCATCACAGAACTCGGCAAACTTAGAATTCTCAAACTCAGTACCATGGTCAGATCTAATGGATGGTAGTTGATGTCCTAATTGATTCTGAATCTTCTTGACAAATGAGGTGAACATTTCAAATGCTTCATCCTTAGATGCCAAGAATAAGGTCCAAGTGAACCTTGAGAAATCATCTAATAGAACCATCACATATCTCTTCCCACCTCTACTCAGAGTTCTCATGGGACCACACAGATCCATATGAACCAGTTCCAACGTCCTGGTGGTACTGACCATTTTCTTACTTTTGAAAGAAGACCTTACCTGCTTCCCCCTTGCACATGCCTCACAAACCTTGTCTTCTTTGAACTTAATGTTAGGGAGCCCTACCACTAAGTCCTTAGAGACCAGCTTGTTAAGTTGAGTCAGACTTGCATGACCAAGTCTTTTGTGCCATAGGAGGGGATCACTGTCCAACACGCTAAGGCAAGTGAGTTCATTGTGAGATAGTGTGGACAAGTTAATGACATAGATATTGTTCATTCTTTTTCCCTGAAAAAAATCTTGTCAGTAAGCAGGTTCATCACAAAACATTTTGTGGAAGTAAAAGCGACAACGTTACCTCTGTCAAACAGTTGTGACACGCTGATAAGGCTATATTTCAAGCCATCTATCAGATACACATGTTCAATTGAACGTGTGTCATCTTTACCTACCTTGCCGACCCCTATTATTTCACCTTTCTTTCCGTTTCCAAAGGAGACATTTCCTCCTTTGAGGTTTTCAAGTGAAAGGAACCGTTCCTTGTTCCCTGTCATATGCTTAGAGCAGCCACTATCCAAAAACCAAAATTGGCTGCTTCCCTTCACTTGTACCTTCAAAAGAAAATCAGGGGTTAGTTTTAAGAACCCAAACTAGTTTGGGTCCTTTTCCATTAGAGAATGGATGAATCAGATTTTTTCTGGCCTAATTTGGTAGCCAGTTTTTGTTTTTAATGAATCTCTCATTTTTCTGACTGGCCTATTCTTTTGCAGAAAACTCATATTTAGAGTGACAATGGGTGCAAATTTAATTTTCAGGGAGAGTGAGATACTTGCTTTTTGTTCTATCAAATNTTCAGATTTTAATTCTAGAATCTCAGTTTCGAGTGGTTGAACCTGGTTCATCAAGATAGTGTTTTTCTTTTCAGATTCACCGACCCTTATTTCCAGGTCCATGCGTTTTTCTCTCAGCATTGCACACTCTTTAGATAGTTGATCTTTCTCTTTAGTTGTCTCCTCAGAATCATCAATGAAGTCAAGTAGCAACTCCGAGAGTTTCTCCTTAGATAGAAACTTTATTTTTGTTTTAAGATGTGAGATACTTACCTGTGGTTATTCATACGTCTCCTCATCAGATTCTCCAATTGCCATGAGAGCTTGATTTTTTGTCTCACCATCTTCTGATTCTTCATCTGAATTTTCCCCCCAAGCATCAACCATAGCCTTTGTAGTAGTTTTCTTGGGTTGGACCAGTTCCTTTTCCTGTTCATTATTTCATATCTCTCCTTCCTCCATTCTTCTTCCCACTGGGGGCAGTTCTTGATGAGATGATAAGTTTTTCCACACTTGTAGCATCCCTCATTAGCTAGCCTTTCAGGAGCCTTTGCCTTGTTGAAGTTTCCTCCTCTAGAGATGCCTTTCTTCCTTGTGTACATCTCCTGAATTATTTCTCCTTCCTTCATAGTGAAGTTTTCATACTGAGAGTATAGCAATGTACCTCTAGACCTCTTCACTTGAGACGTTCCTTCATGAGCCACTTGTAGAGTATCCCAGATTTCCTTGGTAGTGGTGAAACTTTGGATTCTGCTGTATTCATCTGGGCCCAGTCCACACACTAGCCACTTCTTGGCCTTGGCATTCTTCTCCCATTTCTTTAGATCCTCAGCTGTGCAGTCAGCCCTAGTCTTAGGCACATCTACTCCTTCAACAATTTTCTTCATTGTTGTAAGTGGTCCATCTGTGACTATGTCCCAGAGTTCATAGTCCTCTCCAATAAGGTGATCCTTCATTCTATTCTTCCACCAAGAATAGTACTGACCATTGAAGAGTGGTGGCCTTGCAGTTGATTGACCTTCCCAGTTCCCAGGTGGTGCACTTATCTTGATCTTTTCCAAGGTGTTAGCCTCTTCAAGGATAACCCGCTCTGATACCAATTGATGCTTTAAACTTCAATACTACACAATATTACAAGTTAATTGTGCAGTACCCAATTTTCGAGTGATGTCTAATAAGAAGAGCCTGGTTCTTCTTAGTATACTACTTACTACTATTTGCGGAATAATTAAGCAGTAATAGTAAAGACACAGGGATTTTTACGTGGAAAACATCTGGCTCAAAAGGTGAAAAAACCACGACCTACTCCTCAGTTGGATTTTCTCAAACTCTTCACTTAAACTCTGAGCCAAAAGGGACTTACAAAATAAACTCTTTTGTAATCCTAGGACTAACTCTAATCCTCTCTGTATCAACTAGCCTCTAGCTAATTTTTACAGATCTCAAGCTAACTCTAACTTGATCAATTGGTACCTATTACAATTGCTTCTAAGTTAGCTGAAAAGATACAATGTTAAAACTCCTACTACAATCAACTAGACTCAATACACAAACAATGGAACTGTTTCTTCTAGTTGAACTGTAGCCTTTGTATTGCACAACAATTCTGTTTGCAAAATATATCTGGAACTTTTGCTACAGATCTTGATTCACTTTAGTACTTGTGCGTCACCTCTTTCAGCAGTAATACATTAATTATTTATAGAGTCCGTTTGTTGAGTCCATGATTCAATTCTTATCCAACTCTTCCTCGATAAACGAGTTTGATTGTAACTCATTTTCCTTCCTCTATTTCTGTCCTACCTGAAATCAACTTTTGTCATCTCTATCAGTTTGCAACCTTTTCATATTAGGAGACATTCTCTTAGTTCTTTGATACTCAGCAATCACTGATATCTCCTAGACTTGTACGATTATTGTTCCAACTGCTTCATTCAGATGTGTATGCTATGATGGACCTGGTTCAACTTGTCACCTTTTGTCAATCTTCAAAACCTATTCAATGACATAGGCCAACATTTAGGTTTTGAAAATTTGGTTAAATAAAAAATCCCGTCTAAGTCATATTTGTTCAGTTGCAGGTATCATATTTGCGAACAAAATTTTGCAGTTGCGAATGAACAATGTTTTCACAATTGCCATAAATGGTTCGCAATTGCGGATGAACAGTGTTCTCGCAATCTCCATAAAATGTTCGCAATTGCGGATAAACAGTGCTTTCGCAATTGCGGATGAACAGTGATTTCGCAATTGCCATAAAAGGTTCGCAATTTGAGATGAACATTGTTTTCGCAATTGCCATAAAAGGTTCGCAATTGCGAATGAACAGTGTCGCACCAGAAACTATCAAAACCCAAACTTCTCCTAAATGATTAGGAACCACCCAGAAACTCATCCGGAACCTCCCAGACACAAACCATTTATGAATTTCAATCATAAAACACGCTATAGACCTACTCGCGGACTCAATACGCTAAAAAGAGGTCGTCTTAACCCGATATTGACCATGGTCAAACTTCCAAATTTCATAACTTTACTAGTCTCTAAACTAATGATCCAAATATACACACAAGCCCCTCGAGACTCAAAACAAAAAGTGCACGCCAGTCTAAAAATATCATATAAACTTGCTCGCGCGATCAAATAGCCAAAATAACACCCAGAACTACGAATTGAACACCAACTCAAATTTCAAGAAAGCTTTGAAATCTCTATTTTTACCGCAGGACGTCCGAATCACGTCAATCCGACTCTGTTTTCCACCAAATTTCACAGATAATTAAAAAATATTATATTAGGCATGTACCGGGAACCGGAACCAAAATACGGACCCAATATCAATAATGCCAAATGTTCAATCAATTCTTAAAAATAATAGATTTTTCAGGCTTTTAAGTTTTCAATAAAAATTCATAAATCAAGTTAGCGACCTCAGAATTCGATTTCGGGCATACGCCCAGGTCCCATATTTCAATACGGACCCACCGAGATCATTAAAACACGGGCCCGGGTTCGTTTACTTAGAGTGTTAAACGAAGTCAACTAAAATAAACTTTTTAGGTAAAAATTCTTGTTTTTATCAATTTTTTGGTAGCATCTAAGCCTCACGGGTCAATACCCGGACTGTGCACGTAAATCAAAAAAAGGCTAGAATGAGTCTCTTAAGGTTCTATACACAGAGTTTGATTCTAAATCACCAAGCGAAGTGCAGATACTCAAAACGATCGGTCGGGTTGTTATATCCTCCACCACTTAAACACATGTTCGTCCTCGAACGTGTTAGGAGTCATTCCAAAGCTATCAAATCACGCTGTAAACTTACTATGCATAACTCGGGGGTGATACCACTTCACCCTGTTCCATATAAGCCTGCCAACACAACATAATTAGAGATCCTTATTTCAACCTTGGTCCTAACACCTTAGAACTCAATCTCTATCATCAAGAGTTCATTGCAACACCCGAATCCCACATCTACACATTGTATAAGTCTGAACAAGCTGTATCAAGTCACAACAATAACCCAAGATGTAATCACATGATATACCCCATCACTTCGACACTCACAGAAAGAACTGCTGACCACCATTACTGCCCAAAACAAATCATAAAACAATCCGGTGCCGGTAGCAAACCTCGTATCAATTAGAACCTCGTTCAAAACCTTCACACCCTACCAATTATGAAAGAAACACGCATACCCGCTTAACCACTCATCTGATCAATTAGCCCAAACACTCACTCGCCCGATCAGGGCCATTGTCCAAATCCTCAACAAACTATAGTGTTATTCTCCCAAACCTTCCTCATCCCAATAGAATAGCGCAAATCTCAGTTCTACAAACCTCATCTCAGCCAACACAAGCATCCACACCGACAAGTATCAATAATAATCATATGGAGCCTTTCACAACCCGTTTTCGTACACTAACAAGTAATAAACTAGACATGATAGTTTACAGTAAGAAAACTAAATAAGAAGACTACTAAATAAGCTAAACAGGCAGGGAAATATTTTTGCACTTTACTATGAACTATTTCTAACAAGGTGAAAGCAAAATACATGAAACAAGAATAAGGAGTCACATTTCATCACTGTACCGTTGTGGCATGCAACCTGATCCCATCATATCGATCCACACAGGGTACCCATCGAGCCATAATACTCGGGCTCACTAATCACATGTATGTCAATATCAAGCACAACAGAGTGCACAAAATATAATCGTCGGGAAAATCATTAGGAACAAATAATACTGAGAAAGACAAGCATAACTATGGTGCAATAAGAAAATCAACATCACAAAGGCTATCCTGCCCATAATGCCATGAGGCCTAAACTGAATCACATTATGCATGCGAAGAATCATGTAGCCCTCACAACCCATCGTAGTATAAGAGAGAAACATAAAACATAAACCAAGGCACGAATAACATCCATTCTTCCCGATGATATAGCTGTGATAACAACTGCGTAAAAACAAAAAAGTCTGATTCGATAAAGAACACACATTCTCATTAGGCTTAAAAGAAACTCCCAAAACGATATTCGCTCATCCCAAAACATGTAATTGACCCTCCCAAGGTCCGTAGAAACCTTTCCGTAACACCTACTATCAATCATCCAATCCTCAACATTTCTTCACAGCTCGCAATCAAGGAATAGTCTGCCAACGAGAACATACAGTCTCTAAACCTCACAGATACCAGAATCTTCATCCCCATTTTCAACACCGCTACTCATATGGCTGACACGTAACTCATACTACATCCTCTTACAAAAATACACCCATAAGTCAAAACATAATGTACCTGCCAACAGGCGCTCTGGTGAAAACACATAGTGCCAGCAAAACCTTAAACACCCGAAATCGTCTGTGACATCAAGAACTTATATCCTTCCCTCCAAAACTAACTGTAACCTTGTACATGCAACTTTTCAACCCCACACGGTGCATCACCTCTAACATGCTAAATCGCAACACTATGCTCGTCTCATAGTATACTCTGAACCATCAGCAATATAGCTCTTATACCTTTAGAAAACATCAACTTCGACCGTGGTCATAACTATGATAAGTTCTTCGAAACTCAGTAACACATAATCGAGTAATCAGAACCAATCGCCTCTAACTCAACCGAGCCACGTAGACCGCCAACCCGAAAGTAACTCGATTTGATGTGACCGCCCTAAGGGAGCTTCCTGGGAACCCGAATCCATTTCTTGCATCACTCCAACATTTACATGTAGACCTTTCTTGAAAAGGAAAAACCGCAGATCCGATTACCATTCACTACTGATTTCAAGCCTGCCCGTAGACAAATCAAAAGCCCTTAAAGGCTACATAAGACCTGGAACTTTCCAAGACCTTCTTGATAACCACTCATCTTAATATGATCTTCAATACACAACTAATACACGTCAAGAAGCCCGTGCTGCACCATCATATGCCCATTCAAAGAAATAACCAAGCAATATCTCGGTCCAGAAATTGATACGGCCCATGACCCTACAATCCGATCGTCTTTTAGGAGACTCCTCCACTTAGCTTGAAGCCATAGAACACCCGATCAGCACCTCAAAGTACCATATCTTCACAACATGCCCCGATCCCGCACAACTATTTAACCGAATACTTCAAAAGTTCATGCAATACTGATCATAGAACACCCTGAAGATTTTGCCAGATGCTTACCCATCATTGCAATAGTCAAACCACTTCCCCAAATTCTCTGAAATGATAACATTCACACTCTACAAAATGGAAATCTCATACAAGAGACACGATCCAAACTCATCATGCAGGAGGTGGCCTATCGGTTATACTCAAATCGACACCTTACCATGAGCCTACCTTAGTCACAATAACCAGGCCACCAGCCAATCTTCCCAAACCTGTGCTTACCCACCAGACATACGAACCCACCTCATACCATAAATGAACGACTAGAAGATGTAACATTGCATCTGTTTCTAAGGCTAGACAACACTTCACGATGATAATCAAGCATCCATAACCCGTCGTAATCTATCTGCAGCATCACCGAGCATCAGTATATAACGAGTACTGAGCGCACAACATCATATGTGAGCGACCGGGAGGAGTCAAAGTCGTAGATTTTGAGCTGAAACAAGGCTGCACGATAAAGAAAGAAGAAAGATAATTTTTTCCTAAATGCCTTGTAGCCTCCAGAAAATAGGTATGGACGTCATCATACCGATCCGCAGGACTCTACTAGACACTTTCTCATGACTGATAGAACCTATGAACCTAGTGCTCTGATACTACCTTGTCATGACCCAAAAACCATAAGTCATGATGGCACCTAACTCAACCCTCTAGTTAAGCCAACTAACAGAAAATACAACTCAACTGAGATTATAAGAGAATAGATAATAGATAACTGAAAATTTAAAAATTTACCCAAGACTTGGTAGTACGAATCACGAGCTTCTAAGACTTGAAATATCAAAACTGATACAATAAATATTTGTTTGAAGGTTACATAAACAGATTAGCAACAACCTAAGCTACCAAGAACAAGTGCCAGTTATATCCAAAATGCACGAACATCTTCCGAATCAGCACCCCGCATCACCAGCAGCTCCGCTCAAAAAATCTATACACATCGTACAAAAGTGTAGTATCAGTAAACTGACCCCATGTACTGGTAAGTATTTTGTCTAACCTCGTCGAGGTAGTGACACTTATTGTTATGACTTGTACATTAGACTAACAGTATAGGCAGTTCAAAACATAACAGATAAAAAAACCGTATACAACTCTGTGAGACAGTAAAAAATTACTAGCAGGAATCACAGTAGAAGATTTACAATCTTTAGGGTATGAGAAGTGTATCTAAGATATCAAGTCAAATGGCAAGGTAAAACCCTTCGTTCTTATATCTCATCCTCACCATATTTATATAAATTTATGTCATAAATCAATTAGCACGGCAACACCCTTTGTGCGTTCAACTCATCCTTCCAAATGTATGTATAACAGAACCAACCAGATGACCGAAACTTGATAACAAGAATTACAAAGTAGGAAATACACAAGTAACAACAATGGACGAGGATATACATATGGGCAAATATAAAAGACTAGGCGGAAAGCACGTGAGTAATAACAACCAATTGGAGACCAAAGGGTATCAACTTCAATTAACTAGCATAGTGGAGGCCTAAGTACAAATATAGTAAACAAAAAGGAAACACGTGATCTTTACAAGTTAACAAGTAAGGGAATGAATGACTAGCATGGTGGAAGGCTTACACTAACGTGCAACAGAATAGATACTAAATGAGTATAAGTATAAAAGCTGGAAATAGGCATGGTATTTGCAAGTTAAGCAAGTAGAAGGTATGAGCAACACAATAACAATTGAGATGGAGATCATGACATTACAATGGCAACAAATCACATCAGATTTGTAATTATGACAATAACAGTTCAAGGTAAAGACAAGAACATATACACGGAAGACTAATATCAAACATAATGCATGTCTCTCATCCTCGCCTGCACGGAAACACCCATCGTGCCATGACCTCGCGATAACATACAAATGTAACAATATAAATTAAATGGAACGGCATCACCCTTCGTGCGTTTACTCTCGAACGATATGGCACGACGTCACCCTTCATGCTTTTAATCTCAATAATGTGGCACGACATCACCCTTCGTGATTTTACTCTCAATGATATGGCACGGCATCACCCTTCATGCTTTTACTCTCAATGATATGGTACGACATCACCCTTCATGCTTTTACACTCTCCCTCACATGATAATGTATATGAATTTTCACGGCATCACACTTCGTGCTTTAAACGCTTCCTCACATGATAATGTATATGAAATGACATGGAATTTTCCTTCGTGCTTTACACTCTTCCTTACACAACATATGATATCAATAAATGACAAGGCATGAAGTATAAATAACATCGAGGAGAGTGTTCGAGTGAATGTTCCAACAAATTCTCAATCACGACATTTATAAGCCAACAATGGTTCAATAAACCCTCAAGGGTCGTATAATTCAAGTACTTCGGAAAATTTCACAATTTATTAGCAACACAAGTATAGAATCTAGCATCTCAGAATATTGGTCGTAGCAATGTAGTAGTGATTACGCATAGTGATGACCAAACTAGACACATCAATGTATTCTCAAAATTCTATCAAATTCGATCAAGTTATATTAGGCTAGGTCTTTATTTATAACATTTTATATGACATTCTTAATATCTGTAATTCAAGCAAGGCATAAAGCAAGGAAATTACGTAATTCTACAAGACAAAATTATAACATCATCTACCCTGAGCTTGATTAACCCCGGCACATACATATACCCTCGTCACCTCATATATATATCACCCCCGCATGCAGCAAACGATGACAAATAAGAGGAAAAATTCCCTCAACAAAGTAAGGAAAAACACTTACCTCAATTCGGCTAACTCAACACTCAACTTAGCCTTTTCCTCTACAAATTCGCCTTCGCACGACCCAATCTTGCCAATATCGACTTGAATGCATCACACAAAGCAAGAGAAAAATATTTCAATTAAATAAAACTGTGATTTTTATTCAATTTCAAAAAAGTCAACACCCGGGCTCGCTTGGTACAAACCCAAAATTCGGACCAAAACCCGATTACCCATTCACCCCGAGCCCTGATCTATAATTGGTTTTGGAATCCGGGCTCAATTTGAGATCTAAATCCCCAATTTATCAAATCCCTAGTTTCTACCCCAAACCCCAATTTCACCATGAAAACCTTAGATTTTTGGTTGAATCTTATGAAAAAGTAGTGAAAGATTGAAAGAAATTAGTTTCAGATCGCTTACCAATGATTTGGGGAAGAAAAATTCTTTGGAAAATTGCCTCTTGTGGTTTAGGTTTTGAAAATTTTGAAAATGAATCAAAAAAACCCGTCTAAGTCATATTTTGTCCAGCTATAGGTATCGCATTTGTGAAAAACATTTCGCATTTGCAAATGAACAGTGTTTTTGCAATTGCCTTAAATGGTTAAAAATTGCGGATGAACAGTTATTTAACCAAAGAATTAGTTTCTTTAGCCAAAGTTATTTCAAGAAGAACACGGGTTTCTGATAACCAAAAAAAATGCTAAAGACTGTAAGTAAATTCGTAAATAAGAAGCAGTAGGATGCGTAAAGTAAATATATTGTTGTATCGATTCAAGTGTCCTTTACAAGTTATATTTAACTCCCTTATATAGGGAATTTCTTAATATAACGTCTACCTTTTTTAGTGATTGAGCATTAATGACTAATAATGGCATTAATGAAATATTACAATGATTGGCCGTAACTGTTGCGTGAAGGTTTATGTAACGTTTGGCTCATAAGTTGAAGATCTCCGAATCTGTCCTTTGTTCTGTCTAGATTCATTCCGCCCGTGTCTCTTCATCTTCTCAACCAGGTTGATATTTCTGTAGCTGATTACCCCGTGGGTATGTTATTTCGTGCCTCTTTGCCTCGTACCTCTTTAGAGTGTTCCGTCCACTTGTCACGTTTTCATTGTTCCTCATAGTTTGCTGAGTCATCACAATTATTACACGTGTGAAGCTCTATTTTTTACCAATACAACAGTGTTCTCGCAATTTCCATAAAATGTTCGTAATTGCGGATGAACAGTGCTTTCGCAATTGCCATAAAAGGTTCGCAATTGCGGATGATCAATGTTTTCACAATTTCCATAAAAGGTTTGCAATTGCAGATGAACAATGTTTTCGCAATTGCCATAAAAGATTTGCAATTGCAGAAGAACAGTGTTTTCGCAATTTCCATAAAAGGTTCGCAATCGCGAATGAACAGCGTCACACTAGAAACCAGCAAAATCCAACTTCTCCGAAATGATTAGAAAAACCACCTCGAAACTCATCCGGAACCTCCCGAACACAAACCATATATGAATTTCAATCATAAACCATGCTATGGACCTGCTCGCGCACTCAAATCACTGAAAAGAGGTCGTCTAAACCCGATATTGACCATGGTCAAACTTCCAAATTTCTTCACTTTACTAGTCTCTCAACCAATGATCCAAAAATACACCCAAGCCCCTCGGGACTCAAAAGAAAAAGTGCACACCAGTATAAAATATCATATGAACTTGATCGCGCGATCAAATCACAATAAAATAACACCTTGAACTACGAATTTAACACAAAATCAAATGAAATTTTAAAGAAAGCTTTGAAATCTCTATTTTTACCACCGGACGTCTGAATAACGTCAAACCGACTTTGTTTCCCATCAAATTTCACAGATAATTAAAAAATATTATATTAGAGTTGTACCGGGCGCCGGAACCATTATACAAACCCAATATCAACAATTTCATAAATTCTATCAATTCTTAAAAACAATAGATTTTTAAAACTTTTAATTTTTCAATAAAAAATCATAACTCAAGTTAGGGACCTCGAAATTTGATTCCGGGCATATGCCCAGTTCCCATATTTAAATACAGACCCACCGGGATCGTCAAAAAATGGATCAAAGTTTGTTTACTCAAAACGTAAACTGAAGTCAACTAAAATTAACTTTTTATGCAAAAATTCTCGTTTTATGTGTTTTTAGCATATAAGCCTCCCGAGTCCATACTCAAACTGCGCACGTAAATCGAAAAAGGCTAGAATAATGCTCAAAAAGATTCAAAGAGTTTGGTTCTAAATCACCGAGCGAAGTGCAGATGCTCAAAACGACCAGTCGAGTTGTTACAAATTAGGACAAGGTTTAAAAGAACCTTAGACCCTAGTGTGTTAGAGTACCCAAGGGTTTCAAGAACCTAGGGTAGTGCTCACACTAGGGAGGTTGATAGAGGAGATAACAGGGGGAAGGCCTTAGATTTCAGCCGGCCCAGAATTAGACTCAAAACAAGAACAATCAATGAAAAATAGTAATAAAGTAATAGGTTTGGAAAAGCATTTTGCAAACACGACTCAACGTCCTCAAACCCCAAGTAGGAGTTTAGTGTGTGTTGGTCGAACCGCACCTTCACATTTCTCACTTTTGTAACTTTTGTCTGTTTCTTAATGTGTGCCACATTGGCATGGAATTGTTGGACGATATATTCCTTGGAATCCATAACTGACTAGGTGAACCATATTTACCCCTTCCTCTCTCGGAACTATCTCAGCATGACTGGATTAACTTTTCAAGATCTTGAAGTAGTAACTTTTGCTCGAGAGTGAGCGATCACACCGGCCACCACCAACGGAAGCCGGTAAAGGCACCTAGACTCACAAAATTGTCCTCTCAAACCTCTTTCTTCTTCGACCTCTCAAGGCCGAAAACTCTAATATCACCCCCTCGACCATCGTTCGGAATATCATCAAGTTGCTGCTTGTGCCTCAGCTACAGGTGTAGCAAAGGGATCTGAAGCCTAACTTGCACTCTCCAAACTCTCGGAAGTGCTATGTAAGAAGGAAGGCTCGTCTCGGAGTTGATATCTTCTTTGTGGTTATTGTGGTTGAACAACAAGTTGCTCTTGCACTAAGTAGCCCTCTGATGCTTTCCGAGATGGGGCATATGAACTATATTCGGAGGGCTCGGGCTGTCTTCATCGGCCCGCTGTATCTTTCTTGGTGATTATCTTTTGGAGGGAGAGGGGTAAAGTTCTTTTGCCTCTACCTCTGGAAGGTTCACCCTCCCCTTGGAAGTGTCACCGCGACTAGGAGATCGAACCATTTTCTAAAACAAGTAACAACAAAAGTTAGTTGTAATTCAATTTCACACAGACAGTATGTCACAGTGTAGGACATAAGTGCATGGTGGGGAAGTGTGGTCCACATAAATACAAGTGTGGTCCGCACAAATACAACTGCGTCCGTAGACTGCGTTGTGCGGATCGTACAATTTGAACTTGCGGCCGCAGAAATAGAACTGAGGTCATTTTGAGTGCGACTGTGGAATTGAAGTACGGTTCACACAATTATGTTTGCGGCCGCAGGTTGGACATCCCGAAAGTGCAACTCTCTGAAGACAAATATTGGTCTGTTTTGCGGCCGCGGTGAAATTTCTGCGGTCCGCACAATTTCAGGTGCGGCTGCAAATTCAACCTCTCATACAATACCCTATTATTAACTTTGGTGAACCGCACAATTTCTTGTGCGACCGAAGGTTTCAAACCATAGTCGCTCAGACTCCTAGGGTTTACAAACAATTGCAAAAATTGACATGGTATTAACAAGTAAGCATGCAAATCAATTTACCCAGTCCTCATAAAGTAATCAGTAGTTGACCCATTACAAATTAAACCCCACATTGTATTGAAATTGAAATCTATTTAACAAATGGCCTAAACTACCTAAAAATGTAAATAAACTAACAAAAATTGAAATATTCTATGTGATATTAAGCATACCAGATATGACGGAGTGAAACTAAGTGATCACAAATGTGGATAGAGTATGGCAGATGATTGAACAGACGATTTCAATGTTTTGGAAATTAGAGTGCTGAGAAAGGAAAAACCTTTGTACAGTAGCCTTAGGCTACTATTTATACTTGCAGGCAGACTTGGGAAACAAAATAGGCGTGCGGCCGCAAAATTCCTTCTATGGTCCGCACTCTGTTACGTGGAGGCTAAATAGCCTTTCTTTATTTGCGGTCCGCACAATTTGTGGTGCGACCGCAGATTTTGGTTGCGGACCACATAATTTGATGTGCGGCCGCAGATTGGCCATTTCTCTGACATACCAAACCAAATATTTTGCAATTTTCCATCTCAATGTGTGCGACCGCAGTTGTCTTATGTTGTAGCACTCCTAATTGTGTTGTCCGTACAATGCATGTGTTGTCCAAACGTTTTTCACACTTAGCCAATTTTCTGAGCACAATTCCTGTAAAGCACACTCATTCTTGCAACACACTTCAAATCAAGTTAGCACAAAATAACACCTATCTACACAAGGAGAAAAGAAAAAGGAAAAGAAAACATGGGTTGCCTCCAAGAAGCGTTAGATTTAACGTTGCAGCACAATGCAGATTACCATCACTTCAAATGAATAACTGCCACCATGTGGACATCATCAGCTTGTCCAAAATAGTGCTTAACCAGGTGACCATTGACTTGGAGTACCTCATCATTTTTGTTCTTCGATTCCAATATACCAAAAGGTTTCACACCCACAATTTCAAAGGGACCACTGTCGTGCCCCCTTTTTTTCTCTCCTTGCGGATAGTAAGGGTTATTGACATTATTGGGACAACTCATTTCCTTTTGGGAAAAGGGGTACAAGAAGTTGAAGAGTCTCCACCTAACGAATTAAGGTGCGTTAGGGAACCTATTACAAGTCACTCATAAAACTAGTTTGTATTACCAGAGATTGGGTAAGTGCTTGAAATTACTTCGAGGGTGTCACGACCCAAATTTCCCTCCGTTGGGTATCGTGATGGAACCTAGTCTTAGGGACTAGGTAAGCCTAACATTCAGTGAATTAAAATTAATAATACGAACATGCTAGCAGTCTCAATATAGAATCTCGACAGAATTTACAATTAATCCCAAAATCGGTAATACAAGTCATAAGCTCTACGAATCTTCTACAACTTCTAAGTACATATGTTTGGAAATAAATACAACACTTGAATAAAAACGGGAAGGTGACTCCGAAGCCTGCGAACGCAGCAACATGTTACCTTGAGTCTCCTCGTCAATCATGCGCGCAACTACTAACAACCAAAACCTGGCTGTGTAAACAAAAATGCACAGAAGTGTAGTATGAGCACACCACAGCGGTGCCCAGTAAGTATCAAGACTAACCCCGATGAAGTAGTGACGAGGACTAGTCAAGACACCACTAGTCTAACAAGATAACTGACATGAATATAGAAATAAACGAACACTACATCTCGGAACAATTTACAACAATGACAATATAATGCGGATGGAAATTAAATAAATCAACCATGAAAGAACATAAAAATACACACAAAGATGGACAACAAAACAAGCTAAACCGGAAGAAAACACAATACAATAGAGAACTCCAATAACTGAACTTCACGTCTGTCTGTTAACATTGTGCTTTAGCCATTAAAATCCATAAACTGGTAGAAGCCTTTAAACAACGATTTATATGGAAAACTTTGCAAATATGCTCATTTTAGTGTAGAAGGCTCTTCTTTGAAAACATACTTTCTCCAAGAGTACATATATAAGTATATTAAATAGAGTGAAATACCAAAAACATAGTTTCTTTCAAAATACAAAATTTCCAACGATGTTTCCTGTCACGCCCCAAAACCGAGGGGCACGACCGGCGCTTAACCGGAGGACCCCAGTCAAGCGGACCTGGAATTGCCTTTCCTATCCCACGCGTTACCCCGTCATTTCAATATACATTATTCATGTGAAATAGCCATTTAGACTTAAGCATAAACTTACAACTTGAATTCATTTCTACTTTTTATCATTCCGAACATATGATACCAAATACTTACAAAATACATACAACATTTACCAACGTGGATCACGATTCTGAACCGTACCATTACTTACCCAAAATACATATGTACACTACCCAGATTGTGTCTACGAAGCCTCTACGAATACTAGGAACTTAACCAATACTTGCCGGTGACAAGGCCCCGGCTATACCTTACAATACACAATAAACTCAAAGAAGGTGGCATGAACAACACATGGCCCCGAGAGGAAGTGAGGCTCACCAATGCAGCTGACGGAATGGAAATGAGGCACTACTGTCAGTGGGCTGAATTACCTGCTATGGAACCACCTACAATCATCATAAGAATGTAGCGCCCCCAGCAAAAGGGAAGTCAGTACATTAGAATTGTACTGGTATGTATGAACAAACTTTATCCCAAGTGCAATCAACAATGCACAGATAAGAGACAGTTAATAGAACCAACAAGCATTGCACAGAAAATAGAAACAACCAACATCAAGAGTCCACAATACTAGTATGTATGAACAAATTTCATCCCAAGTACAATCAAGAAATACACAGATAAGAGAAAGTAATAGAAGTCACAAACATTGCACGTAGGAAGAAACAACAAAAATCACAAGTTTCACAATCTCTTCTTTTCCCTTTAAAACATTTCCATATTGAAGAGTTTCATATATTTTCATTTCAATAGTGATTATGATCACTTTTCCACCCTTATTACCTCGGCCACCCTTATCACCACAACCCACACCTTATTACTTCGTGTTGCGGCGCGCAACCCGACCCTGCCTGAAAATCATATTTTGCAAACACAACCACAAACGACACATCACAATAATCATCATTTCAATTCACAATTCAATCACAGAGAATTTCATCATAAGGATATAATTTCAATACAATCAACCACCCATACGGTTTCAAGTCACAACAGATCTTGCCCAAAACAACGAGTCATATAAGACATCACCACAATCAGTGTAGTATAATCATATCATTTCATAGCCCTTAGCACTTAGTCATATTCACATACTTGGGTTTATTACCAATCCTTCATACCGGCATAATTAGAGTATTCTAGCCAACCTTACACATGGTAAAACATTCACAAGTAAATTATCCTTTCACAATTCTGAATAACATAACACATGGAATTCGACTAGACTATCAGAGAATAGGGCATCATGCCTCAACATATTTAGAACACCCAACTTACACATACTCAGGCAATTAACACGTAGCAATTCAACAATGTATTTAATAGCAACATCAATCAATAAATTCAGTCACAAAGATTTTCATCATCAAGAATGTAAATTCATAGCAACCGAATTGCCATATGAAAGCAAAGGCACAATAATCTCTACCAAGCAGTGAGTCATGTACGATACTCCATAACCATTTAGATTAGTCAATTCAATTCACTTTTCTTTCCCATCATTCACTACACAGCCCTCAACACTTGGATACTTACAACAATTGAGTTCATTACAATTTTCAGTCATTTAGTACCACTTTCCTTCACATTGATAAGTTCATGCATATAACGAGCATCAACATATAGTTCCATTAGATAAATCCACATTTCCCTTTCATTATTTACTACACAGCATTTAGCACTTAGATACATTCAACAATTGGATTCGTTAACAATTCTTTCGTTTGGTAGTACATCCTTTCATACCGAGGTATTCAACATTTAACGAGCTTTGCACATGATAGAGTAAGCACAAGAAATCACCATTTTCACAATCTCATATAGCACGGTGGTAGGGCAATCAATTAGGAAAATCAGAGAATAGAATCTTACATCTCAACACATTAGAACAATCAATTCACATATGCTCGAGCAATAAACTCATACAAAATAGTCGGACACCAACAAGGTGACTCTACAAAGGTTAAAATTAGCCATACATACCTCAAAGAGATTTTCCTTAAGTTTATACCATACAGTAACACCTCTAGCCATATCAATCTATAAGAATATATCGAAAATCGATTAATAATTAGGAAGATTACCCATGGTATAACTCTCTTAGGAGTTTCATCAAACACCTAACATGTGAAGTAGACTACAAGGTTTAGAAATGGAAATCTCTTCTTCCTTCACCCAAATTATAACATGAACTACCCAAATTAGTTCTTTAATAACACATACCACAACTTAGTCCCACATGCATGGCCTATTTCTAACCCTCACAACCAATTTGAATTCTTAACTTCTTGTATAAAAATTTTAGAAGTAGAACTTACCCGGATGGAAGACAATCTATGATTATCTTCCTTGATTCTTGAAGACTTGAGCAAGATCTAGATGATTATGAAGTTAGGCCCCTTCTTTCTCTCTCTATATGCTCTCACCTCTCTCTAAAATCAGAAGAAAATGACCCCAAATGAAGCCCCTAACCCTATTTATGAAAATGGGGTCGGGTTATAAAAGTAGGAAAAATAATCCTCCGTAACAGGATCTGTGATCGCATAATGGACCGCAGAACCAACATTCGAGCCGCAGAGTGAATCGCAGAATCGCTACCCAAGCTGGACTACACTGGCCCAGTCTGCAACCAGATTTGCGATCGCAAATCAAAAATGCGGACCGCATTTTGATTCTGCGATCGCAGATTCGATACAGGATCACATTTTTTCCAGCGTTTGGTAATTTGACCATAACCTTTCGTAGGAATGTCCAAATGACGAACGGTTTGAAGTGTTGGAAACTAGACTTGAAGAAATTTTATGTGATAGGATATTAATCACATAATACCTGATAAATAATTGGATATGCTCCTTCAAAGTGAGTACTAGTGCAAGTACCTTTGGGACTTTAGCCTATTATGGAATTCTCCCATTTGGCCTAGACTTAGGCTTCCCCTTTGACCTCACCTAACTTATTATATGGCTCATACACTTATTAACCACATCCAATTCATTTACAGCATATTTAAAGCACATAAAAATATTACAATTAGTCTACCTGGCACCCCGAATTCTATATCGCTTGGCAAAAATTTTCGGGGCCTTACATTCTCCCCCTCTTAGGATCATTCATCCTCGAATGAGAGGTAGAGCCTGACCAAAACACCTAACCTAACATATCTCTTTTCTATCCTACCTCAAGTCCATATATTTTGACTAACTCCCAATTTTTTCAGAAATTTCGGCACCATCTCATTTGTAACTAGGCCTATCCACCTGTCAGAGAACTACCAAAACCATCTTAAAAACTCATCAATAACTCGACAAAGCACCACAGTGTATATACCCATAACACTAATCTCAACATCACAAGAACTACATTACCATAATGACACCTGAACATGGACTGCACATTTTAAGATCATAACACTTATAATGTACCTTTCAAGTCAAAACTAATTGATATACAATCAAGCAAAAATATTTTCCTTCCACGACACTTTTTGCCTTCAAGGTGGCCTCCTCGACTTACAAGCTTTGCCATATCATATTTACGGAAATAATATCAACTCCCAAACATACATAACAAGGATGACAGATAGACACCTCGCATGAGTTAACTATGCATTAACTTTACCTTTAATAATTTCCATCGTACAATTTACATTCCACCGGACATCACAATTCATGGTAAAAACAACAACCCACAATTTCATCCCGTGGCATCATACCATCAAGAATATCATTTCATAGCAACCAAACAATCATGTGTTCAAAATAGTCCCTACCATCCATTAATGTAATCACAAAGGTGTTCATTAACAAGAATATAATTTCATTTCAATCAGATATGAAGTCAAGTGTAATGACCCAGCTGGTCATTTTTCGTATTAGGATCTTGTTCCCTTAGATGAAACCTTACTTAGCGTCTATTCTTGCTTTATGACTTGCAGAAGCGGGTGGTTCGGGATTTGGGAATGATTTGAGTGGTTTAGGAACACTTGGTTCCTTAAGGTTGGCCTATTTGGCCAAGTTTGACTTTAGTCAACATTTTGAGAAAACGGCCTCGGAATCGAGTTCTGACAGCTTCAGTAGCTCCGTATGATGATTTCGGACTTGGGCGTATGTTCGGCTCAGGTTTTCAATAACTGGGGAGCATTTCGGCGCCCAAAATGAAAATCAGGATTTCCTTATGTTTGAAATTTGGGTTGGGACATGATTTTATGCTATCGAGGTCCGAACGGAATTCCGGGACCAGGAATAGTTTCGTATAGTCATTTATGACTTGTCTGCAAAATTTGAAGTCATTCTGAGTAGTGAAGGCTTGTTCGGCGCAATGAGGTGAATTCTAGAATTCTTAAGTTCTTAAGTTGATTCAATTTGGTTTTGGGGTTGAATTTTGAGTTTTGTCGTTGCTTTTCATGTTTTGGAAGTTCGAGCGAGTCCGTATCATGAATACAGACTTTTCGGTGCTTTTGGACGAGGTCCCGATGGGCTCGGGTGTGTTTTAGACCCCCGGGAGCTAAGTTAGAAAAACTAGAAATTTTCTATCTGGTTTCCTTCTCTGGGATCGTAGGAGGAGGGTTGCGATCGTGGAGAAGGATTTTGCTGGGCTGCTGGTTGTTCTCTGCGATCGCAGCCTTCCCCTTGCGATCGCATAGGTCTGGGTTCCAAAGCTTCGCGATCGCAGTCCATTCTCGCGATCGCACTGAGTCACAGCTGGGCCGGGTAACTTTGTTCTTCGCGATCGCAGAGGTCAGGGGAGTTGATCTTCGTGATCGCATGACCCCTGCCGCGATCGCAGAGGTCTGGCAAGTGGCCTTCGCGATCGCAGGCCTCAGGTCGCGATTGCATAGAAGCTGCAACTGGGCAGTCTCTTTTAAAAGCGGGACTTAGCCAAAATTCTTCATTCCCATCTTCTTCCTCAAGGTTTTAGAGAGAATTTCAAGAGGGTTTTCCACCATTATCATCAAGGTAAGTTAATTCCTTAGTTTTCATGATTCTAATATCAATTCCTTATGAAATTCTCTTCTAATTATCCTAAAAATTCATAGAAATTGATAGATATTTAGGGATTTTGGGAAAATTATGAATTACTCATTGTTGCCATGAATTCTAGCAAAAATTTGCATACTTATGATCCTTAGACTTCGGGTAATGGGTTCCTTCAAGAATTTTCGAAATCCGAACGTGTGGGCTCAGGGTCGAATTTCCGAAAACCTTCAAGAATGCTAATATTTTGAATTTCTTGTTAATTCTCCTTCTTTGGACTTAAATTGATTCAATTATACCATGTTTGGCTAGTTGTGAGACGTCGAGAGTAGATTTCGGAGATTCGGGCGCATCCTTGATCCGAGGGGTGATATCGTCATGAGGCGAGTCTCCTTTCTAACCTTGTAAGAGGAAAATTGTCCCCAGAGGTGTTCTATGTGTTGTATGTTTGTATTTTGGGGCTAAGTGCGTACCTTTTGACGAGAGTCCATACGTAGCGACTACTATTGTTATGTCCGGGTATTGTAGGAGCCCAGCATGCCATGTATTCTGCCTTAAATTGAAGTATATGCTTAAATTCATGCTTGTTATACTACTGTCTCCCTGAGCTTTCATTTACTTAATAATTGGGAAGGATTGTGATGAATTGAACTTTACATTTGTGTGTGCATGATAGCCGCCTCGTAATTTATATTCCGCGAGCGGCATATGGTTTCCTTCACTCTTTCAGGAACGGGCCGTGCGCCACGGCGAATTTATAGTGCACTTACGGTACAGGCCGGTCGATCCCCGGAAGTGCACAGGGATTTATTTGAGAAAGCACATATGGTACGTGCCGCTCGATCCCCGACAGTGCATGGACGAAGTTACAATATGATACGGTGTGATTACATTGATAGACGCACTTACTGTACGGGCCGGTCGATCCCCGGCAGTGCGTAGTTGGACTCTTGGTAAGCATGCACTCATGGTACAGGCCGGTCGATCCCCGGCAGTGCATAGCTCTTTTTGATATGATTACATTATAAGCATGCACTCATGGTACGGGCTGGTCGATCCCCGACAGTGCATAGCTATTCTTCCTCCTGACTCTAGCCGGTTTCTTTACACTTATGTGTGCATGACTGTTTGGTGCTGAATTCCTTATTTATGACGTGACAAGTGGATGGGAAAAGAGACAGGGAAGTTGATACTGCTTTCGATATTTATTTGGAAACTCTGTATTCTCTTTACAATTGGGGTGCATTATTTACATGTCTACTGTTTTCCTTACATCCTGGTTTACATTATTACTGTTGGACCTTAGTGAGTATCGAGTCGACCTCTCGTCACTACTTCTTCGAGATTAGACGGGATACTCACTGGGTACATATTTATATATGTACTCATGCTGCACTTTCATTTCTTCTGTACTTGATTGTATAGGTCCGGAGGCTGGTATTTCAGATTATCAGGTCGGGGCTAGGTATTGACTGATTGACTATACTTCACGGTGAGTTTCTCCTCTTGGCGACTTCCTTCCAGCACCCTGGAGTTTTCTTTTGTCATAGTCTCTTTCTATTTCATTCAGACTGAGACTATGTATTTTAATGAAGAAATCAACAGTAGATAAATGGAATAAAACAAAAAAATGAGTTAGGAATCATTACCCCAAAGTTCTCTCTGAAAAATCCTTGAATTTCGACGTAATCTGAGCTCTCAAAGTCCCAAAATTGAAATAAGATAAAACCCTCAATTTGGCCCTTTTTCTGCTAGTAAACCCGCTTCTACGGGCCTTCAACCGCACCTGCGGAAATACCATCGCAGGAGTGAAAAATAACTTAAGGGGGCTGGGACCGCATCTGCGGCAAGGGGGCCGCACCTGCGTGTGCGCGCCTGCGGAGCACTGTCTGCTTCTGCAGTCATTCATCGCTAATGCGGTTCTTATAACGCATCTGCGGGAATCGTAGATGCTGAAATACCCTCGCACGTGCGATCCCTATCCAAGCCTCCAATATCCGCTTCTGCGCTTTGTGTACCACACGTGCGATCCCGCACCTGTGGTCTCCCCACCGCAGGTGTGAAAACACCAGATGCCTGAAGACTCCAGCAACTAAACCAATCAAACTTTTGATCCGTTAAGCACATGAAACTCACCCGAGGCCACCTGGACCTCAACCAAACATACCAACAAATCCTAAAACACCACACGAACTTAGTCGAGCCCCCAAACCGCATCAAACAACGCTAGAATCACGAATCCTCATCCGATTCAAATTTAAAGAACTTGAAACTTTCAATTCGACAACCGATGTCGAAACCTATCAAACCATGTCCGATTGACCCCAAATTTTGCACACAAGTCATATTCAACCCTATGGACCTACTCCAACATCTCAAAAATTTCGACTTTCGCCATTTCAAGCTTAAATGAGGTACAGACCTCCAAAACACAATCTGGACATGCCCCTAAGTCCAAAATTACCTAACGGAGCTAACATAACTGACAGAACTCCATTTAGGAGTCGTCTTCACACACTTCCGACTACAGTCCAAATAATAAGGCTTAAGCTCCCCTTTAAGGACTAAGTGTCCCAAAACTCTCCAAAAACCAGAACGAAACTTTCTGGCAAATCACAATAGCAGAAATAGATACGGGGAAAGTAGTTAATAAGGGATCGGGGCTATAACTCTCAAGACGACCGGTCGGGTCGTCACATCCTCCCCTATTAAAACAATCGTTCGTCCTTAAATGAGTATAGAGACATACCTGAAGCTGTGAAAAGATGAGGATAACGATTGTGCATATCTTGCTCTGTCACCCAAGTCGCTTCCTCGACCGGCTGACCCCTCCACTAAAACCTTTACTGAAGCAATGTTCTTTGTCCTTAGATTTCTGACCTGCCTGTCCAAAATAGACACTAACTCCTCAACATAACATAGATCCTTGTTGAACTAGACTGAGCTGAAATCCAATACATGACCTGGATCACCGTGATACTTTCCGAGCATAGAAACATGGAATACTAAATGAACCCCTACTAGGCTGGAGGTAAGACTATCTCTTAAGCAGCCTCTCCAACACGCCGTAACACATCAAAAGGACCAATGTACCTTGGGCTCATCTTTCCCTTCTTTCCAAACCTCATAACGCCCTTCATAGGCGATACCCGGAGCAATACCCGCTCTCCAGCCATGAATACAACTTCCCGAACCTTCCGGTCCGCATATTATTTCTGTCTGGACTGGGCTATGCGAAGTCGGTCCTCAATCACCTTCACCTTATCCAGGGCATACCGGACCAAGTCTGTACCCAATAATCGGGCCTCGCCCGGCTCGAACCAACCCATTGGGCACCGATACCGCCTACCACATAGTGCCTCATACGGTGCCATCTGGATGCTTTATTGATAACCGTTGTTGTAGGCAAACTCCGCAAGTGGCTAGATTTGATCCCATGACCCTCTAAAATTCATCACACACGCACGAAGCATATCCTCTAATATCTGAATAGTGCGCTCGGACTGACTGTCCATCTGAGGCTGAAATGTTGTTCTCAGCTCCACTCTAGTACCCAACTCATGCTATATGACCCTCCAGAACTGTGATGTAAACTGCGTACTCCTGTCAAAAATGATAGATATCGGTACACCGTGAAGCCTGACAATCTCGCAGATGTAGATTCGAGCCAGCTGCTCGGAAGAATATGCAGTCATCACTGGAATGGAATGAGCTGACTTGGTCAGTCTATCCATAATTACCAAAATTGCATCAAACCTTTGTTGAGTATGTGGGAATCCAACAACGAAATCCATAGTGATCTGCTCCTATTTCCACTCTGGAATCTCTAACTCCTGAAGCAATCTACCTGGCCGTTGATGCTCCTACTTCACCTGCTGGCAATTTAGGCACCGAGCCACATAATCCACTATGTCCTTCTTCATCCTCCTCCACCAGTAATGCTGCCTCAAGTCGTGATACATCTTCACGGCACCCGGATTAATAGAGTACCACGAGCTATGAGCCTCCTGAAGAATCAACTCACATAAACCATCTACATTAGGCACACATAGCCTTCCCTGCATCCTCAATGCGCCATCATCCCAAAGGGTGACCTCCTTAGCATCATCGTGTCCTTAAAGACAAACAGATATGGGTCATCATACTGACGCTCCCTAATACGATCATAAAGAGAAGACTGGGGGACCACACAAGCCGATACTCGACTCGGCTAATAAATATCCAATCTCACAAAATGGCTGGCTAAGGCCTGAACATCCAATGCTAAGGGTCTCTCTGCTGCTGAAACATATGCTAAACTCCCCAAACCACCACATTCTCCTTCCCTAGGTGGTACAAAATAGTGATATCATAGTCCTTAAGTAGCTCCAACCACCTCTGTTGATGCAAGTTAAGATCCTTTTGCTTGAACAAATGTTGCAAACTGCGATGATCGGTATAAATCTCACAAGGAACACCGTACAAATAGTGCCACCAAATCTTTAAGTCATGAACAATAGCTTCTAACTCAAGGTCGTGGACATGATAGTTCTTCTCTTACACCTTCAGTTGTCTGGATGCGTAGGCAATCACCCTATCGTCCTACATCAAAACTGTGCCAAGACCAATCTGCGATGCATCATAATATACAACGTAAGACCCCGAACATGTAGGCAATACCAATACTAGGGTTGTAGTCAAAGGCGTCTTGAGCTTCTGAAAGCTCCCCTCACACTCCTCTATCCACTTGAACGGAGAACCCTTCTTGGTCAGCCTGATCATAGGTGCTGCAATATATGAGAATCTCTCTACAAAACGAGCAATACCCTACCAAACCAAGAAAACTACGGATCTCCATAGCCGATGACGGTCTAGGCCAACTCTGCACTACTTCCACCTTCTTCGGATCCACCTTGATCCCATCACTTGATACTACATGGCCCAAGAACTGAGTCTAGCCAAAACTCACACTTTGATAATTTTGCATACAAGTTCTTTTCTCTTAAATTCTAAAGCACTATTCTCAAGTGCTGCTCATGATCCTCCCGAGTCCGGGAGTACACCAGAATGTCGTCAATAAACACAATGACGAATGAGTCAAGATAAGTCCGGAACACACTGTGCATCAAATTCATAAAGGCTGCTGGGGCATTGGTCCGCCTAAAATACATAACAAGAAACTCATAGTGACCATATTTGGTCCTGAAAGCAGTCTTCGGGATATCTGGCTCCCGAATCTTCAACTGATGATAGCTTGAACATAAGTCAACCTTGGAAAACACCGTGGCACCCTGTAACTGATCAAATAAGTCATCAATACGAGGTAATGAATACCTGTTCTTCACTGTAAATTTGTTCAGCTAGCGATAATCAATACACATATGTATAGAACCAGCCTTTTTCTTCACAAACAAGACTGGAGCACCCCAAGGAGACAGCCTGGGCCGAATGAAGCCCTTATCAAGCAACTCCTACAACTTCTCCTTCAACTCAGGAGTCATATGCTACGGAGGAATATAGATGGGCTGAGTTCCCGGTAACAAATCAATGCCGAAATCAATATCTTTGTCGTGGTTCCCGGAGGATCAACTGCAAACATATCTAGGAAGTCCCTCACTATTGGAACTAACTCAACTGTAGGGGTACCAATACTGGCATCTCTCACATAAGCTAGATACACATCACACCCCTTCTAAACAATTCGTTGAGCCTTAAGAAATGAAATAACTATGCGGGGAGTATACTCTAAGGTACCTCTCCACTAAAATCGCAGTAAGCCTGGCATAGACAGCGTCACGGTCTTAGCGTGACAATTAAGAATAGCATAATGGGGCGACAACCAGTCCATGCCAAAGATAAAATCAAAATCTACCATGCTGAGTAATAATAAATCGGGTCTGGTCTCAAAACCACTAAGAGCAATCAAACACGACTGATACATGCGGTCCACAACAAGAGAATCTCCCACAAGAGTAGAAACATAAATAGGGGAACTCAAAGAATCTAGAGAAACGCCCACATGTGGGGCAAAATAAGAGGACACATATGAATATGTAGAGCATGGGTCAAATAATACATAATACCTATAATGACAGAGTCGGAAGCAACTGCCTCTGTACGAGATGCGAGAGCATAATGCCTGGCCTGAGCTCCCTCTCTAGGGCGACCTCGACCTCCCAACCTCCACCTCTAGCTGGCTGAGCAGGTGGGACTGTAGTTGGTGCTGAAATCATAACTAGAGGATTAGGTGGAGCATGTGGTGGCTGAGAAGTCTGTGGAGGTACACCCCTCCTAAGTTTAGGACAATCCCTCACCATATGGCGAGTGTCGCCACACTAAAAATAACCCCTCGGAGGGCGTTGTTGTGACTGACTCGGGCAAAGTCTGCTGGACTGGCCGCTAATAGCACCCCAAGCAGTAGTCACACTAGATACTGGCGGTGCATAATAAGGCTCATGGGGCCTAGAAGGGTCTAGAACACCACTGGCGATTGGAAGAGCTGAATGAACGAGGCGACTCACATAACCCCTACCATGGCGAGCTACAGGGGCACAAACTCCAGAATAAGAACCAGTCTCTCGAGACCTCTTGGCCTCTTTCTCCTCTCAGTCCCGGGCAAGCATGCCCTCCAATCTCATGGAAATACTCACAACCTACTGATAAGAGATATCCATCTCCATCTCCCTGACCATACTGAATCAGATGCTGGGGTGGAGCCCTTTAATGAAGCGATCGACCCTCTCCCGAACTGTGGCAACCAAGGCCGGTGCATGTCAGGCCAACTCACTGAAACAGATTGCTTACTCTGACACAGTCATAGCACCCTAGCACAACTGCTCAACGCCATGCATATCTAAGTCTATGAGGGACATACTCTCTCAAAAACATATTCGAGAACTGAGTCCATATGAGTGAGGCTTCCACGTTCGTACTACTCAACTCATAAGCACAGCACCACTGATAAGCTACTCCTCTAAGTTGGAAAGTGGTAAAAGAAACCCCACTCATCTCCACTATGCCCATAGTACAGAGAATACGATGACACACCTCAAGAAAACACTGAGCATCATCTGTAGCCAATTCGCTCAAGGTAGGTAGATGGTACTTCTTATACCTCTCAAGTCTGAGTTGCTCCGCATCAGAAGCGGATATCCTAGTCTCATGTTGAACCGGAGCTACCGGCTGCATAGGAATGAACTCTAGGGCCTGATCAGCCCGGACCATCTGCTCAGGAGTACGGGTTGCGGGAGTCTGTGCCCCTCCCCCAGCCTGAGAGGTGGCGGGAGCTAGTGGGATCAATCCGTCTTGAGCTAAGGTGCTGAACATGCTCATAAACTGGGATAGAGTCTCCTGGAGGGTTGGTGCACCAATAGGAACCTCTGGTGCCTGCCCTCTAGCTGGAGCTGCTGGGGGCTATTCTGTCGCAGCTGTTATGACCCCAAGACACCCGGTCGTGATGGCGCCTATCGTGAAATCAGGCAAGCCACACATTTCATTTGTTAAAAGTTGTTTTAAGAAAAATCACCACATTTACAGCAAGAGTCTCGTTTTTATAAAGCATCTAAGATTTTAACATCATTAATAACATAAATAAAAGAAACTCGATCCCAGATCTAGTGTCACCGAGACATGAGCTACTACAACGTAAGAATGTCAAAATACAAACTAGACAACATAGTCTGAAATAATAAAAGTGCGACAGGAAGATAGAGAAGGAGAAGACGTGGTTGCGATCGCCAGCTGCTACCTCGACGACTCCGAAGGGAACTCTGACAGCCGCTTAGTAACCACTACCGGGTTCCGATGTACCTGGATCTGCACACGAGGTGCAGGGAGTAACGTAAGTACAACAACTCAGAAGTAACGAACCCAAACTATGGGATGAGAGGTAGTGACAGACTAAACCTCAACAATTAAAATAATCAACGTACAGAAATTAGACATGTTCACAGTTCATCAGAAAATAACAACAGAATATGCCAGATATATCTCAATATGCTCTGCATGCTAACATATCAACAGTGTATAAATGCACATAGTGCGTACAACTCTCCCACAGAAGTCCACTCAGTACTATATTTGGCTCTCAGGCCCAAGGAAGATCCATCCCGGAATATGCATAAACACCGGTGATCGTAGTCACTCAGTACTGAGGAAAGGGCCAATTGAGCCCCATAGAGAAGATCGATCTCCGTAATGCAACACTCGGACAAGATCCATGTCCATAGATGATCCATCCCTCACATATCATCAACTTGGGACAAAATCCATTTCCAGGGAAGATCCATACCTCAAATATCAATGCGCTCACTGGGGGTGTAAGGACTTCGGAGGGGCCCTATTGGCCCAAGCGCTATATCAAGCCAACGAAGGAATGATTAAAGTATCATTGCGGTGTGCAGTCCGACCTTATAACTGTCTCAATAACAGGCTCTCGGTCTTACTCAGTCATTACTCTCTAGTCTCGCTCACATGGGATGATTGATGCATGAATTAGCCCGAAACAATGATAAATATGTAAAATTAACAATTACCGAGACTGAGGCATGAATGATATGCTATGAATAGACTGAGTATATGAAATCAAATAAACACATCAGGAGATAGAAATATACGACCACTCGGGTCTCAGCATTTTTCGGCGTGAAGCCTTAGCATTTAACTTAGCATGATTTCCAACATGTTTGCATGTAAACGACCGCTCGAGTATCAACAGTATCGGCGTGAAGCCTTAATATACAAAATTTATCATGATTCCTAACATGCTCACCTTATTCACATTGATAGAGGCACATATATAATCAGGGAATAATCACTAAACGGTGCCATGGGACGAACCAGGGCACATGTCTCACGGTGCACGCATGCACGCCTGTCACTTGGCATGTGCGTCACCAATTCTAATCACATAACAAGTAGTTCGGGGTTTCGAACTCTCAGAACCAAGTTTGGAAACGTTACTTAACTCAAAACCGAATCCTAGCCATCAATGCCTTTGCTTCTAGACTCGGCCTCCAATTGCTCCAAGTCTACCAAAAATCAGATTTATATCATTGTTATATGCCAAGGAAAAAGCCCATTCAAAAATTATCAAAATTAACCAAACAAAATCCCAAAATTGGCCAAACCCGACCCCCAGGCCCACGTCTCGGAATACGATAAAAATTATGTCACAAGAATTCTCAACCTCCCACGAGTCTATACATACCAAAAACATCAAAATCGGACTTCAAATGATACCCTCAAAACTCCAATTAAAAGCCCTAATTTCTCAATTTTTGTCACTAATTTCCATAATTTTCATCCCCAATTAGTCAAATAATCACATATAAACGAGTTTTACCTCCACGAAGAACCCTCGAATTTCCTCTCCAAACCCGTATAAGAATGGTGGAAGAATGACCAAAATCCGCTAATGGTTCCTTTTTATACTTTCTGCCCAGGAAAACCGCACATGCGGTCCATTTCATCGCACCTGCGGTCCCAGCTGCGCACATACGGAATTTCATTTAAAGGCCAAAACCCGCACATGCGATCAAACTACCGCTTCTGCGATTCCGCAGGTGTGGCCCAACCTCTGCATCTGCGGTCCTTCACCAACCCAACAATTTTCCACATCTACGACCCATTGTCCATTTCTGCGGGTGCGGTCCCCTGTTCACAGGTGCGGAAACACCAGAAGGCTTCACACCAGCAACCTTTAAAATTTCCAAAACTCCCTGATGGCCATCCGAAATCATCCTGAGCCCCTCGGGGCCCCAACCAAAAGTACCAACAAGTCATAAATGATCACCCGGACTTAGTCGAACCCTCAGAACGCCCAAGATAAGACCGAAACATCAAATTAACCCATGATTCAAGCCTAAGGATTTCAAACATTCCAAAAAATCACCAACGATGCCGAAACTACCCAGAACTCGTTCGAATAATCTGAAAACTTGCACACACATCCAAAATGACGCTACAAAAATGTTCCAACTTTCGGAAATCCATTCCGACCCGGATAGTTAATTTTCCACTGCCGACCGGAAATTGCCAAAAACTCAATTTCGCCAATTCAAGCCAAATTCTACTCCGGACCTCAAAACCACATTATGAACACACTCCTAAGTTCCAAATCACCTAGAGAAGCTATCTGAGCCATAAAATCTACATTCCGAGGTCGTTTACCTATAAGTCAACTCCCGATTGACTTTTCAACTATTAAGTCAATTTAAGAGATTAAGTGTCTCAATTCTCACTATGACCACTCGGAACCCGAACCAACCGACCCAACACATCATAAATAGGTTAAATAACATATGATAAAGCTGAAACAAAGAAAAAGGGGCTAAACTCATGGAACGACCGGCCGGGTCGTTACATTCTCTCCCACTTAAACATATGTTCGTCCTCGAACGTGCCTAGAGTTGTTCCAAAAACCACCAAAATTGCCGTGTTGCCTACCATGCACATACCCCGGGGGTGATCCCATGTCACCCTCTCTCATATAGGTCCAATAGCACAACACAGATGAAATTTTGAAATCCAACCTGACCCATAAACCTTAGAACAAATTTTCACTTCCGAAATAATTACAAGATCAAAATCCCACAACTATAAATTGGATAAGTTTGAACACTCTGTATCAAGCCATATCCGTAACCCAAGATGTAATCACATAATATACCGCATGACTCAGACACTCATAGCGATAACTCCTAATCACAATAGCTGCTCAAAACAACCCAATATTTGTACATAACATCTTATCAAGCAATGTCTCGCTCTAACACTTTCATATACTACTGATAATGAAAGAAACACATAGAAATAAACAACCATTCGTTCGATCAGCCAGTCATGGAGCTCCCCCTTTCTCCGACATAAACTATAGCAGATTTCTAAGCCAACTTCTGATATCATCCTTCCAACCATGCTATAGTCAACTCTGGTAGTATTCATTCTAGGCCCAATGACCTCTTCTCGTCCAACACGACCACTCTGATGACATGACACATCAATACAATCCAAAGCCATAACCTGTGCAACTCATTCACTCAATAGTAAAAACCCCACAAACTCAAATCGTAGAAAAAGATTCACACGAGAGGACTATCCTGCCATTAACAATTACCATCACAACACCATGCTAAGAGGCTGCCACACATCGTAAAATCAAAACACATGAATCTGACACCGAGGATCATACCTCCACATAACTCTGCCACAATGCGTGATCCCATCCAAACGCTGGTCCACATGAAGCACTTCAAGACACCTTTCTCAAAATCAATAGCCACGCAAAATTCGACATCCAGTACTAAAAGTTCATTGACATAACCACGGGGAAATCAGACGATACCATGCCACACGAATAAGAAAGAACATAACCAATACGTCTCAATCCCGTAATACGCAATTACTTACCTTACTCAAATCTCGCTATAAAGCCCAAATAAATCCGCACCATATGTGCATATAACCAGCAATCACCACTCCTCGCAACACCGAAAGGTAACTCATATATAACTCCATAATATGTATAAACTCAATGACAATCGAATGGTACATCCCTCAACAATAGCAACTCGGAGTCAACAATTCCGATCCGGTGCAGAACTCACACCCATACTGGCCTACCAATGAACTCTAAATCAACTCTAGTCACCCGCGACAGATGGATAACTCTCTGAAAGTTCACAATGACTGAATCATGGCACATACTAACATCTGACTAGCTTTGCTCGCATCTTCACAGTCCACAACCACAAATGACCTCTTTATGAGAACTCTCAAGCTCAAAGTCCATGAAGCGCGCAAATCCCATATCTGATCCCAACTCCACCGCTCGAATATATAACACACCCATAATGCTCAATCATTCCATAAGGGATACCCCTATAATTCTTTCGTGTCACTAAGCAACCTTGAATATCAGTCGTCGATCCAAAAAGAGAGCGTCGCAATACCAATGAAGCACGCTTAACTCCATACATTGCGCTTTTCTGAAATGTATAACTTCATCAAGCCACCCAATAGATATCATTTACTTAGTCATCTGAAACTGCCAATGCTGCCTAAGAATTTTGACCTTCCCTCCAGAACTGAACTGTGACCTCACACATGCAAATCTCAACTCTACACAATGTACCGCATACACCATGACATCCTATGATAAATATGAGAAATTCATAACCCCTTCCGAGCCACAAGCAACTACGTACCCAACTAGCCAAGAACTTTACATTTGATCCCTTCTAGAAATGAAATCACTATACATCACATGCTCCTCACGCCAGTTGAAAATATACATCTCTAGCCGTAGTAGAAACCATCTAGAACTATCCGAATCCCCTTTGTACAATACCAAACCATCAAGCTGAATCCTCCTAACTCAACCAAGCTACGCAGGTCACCAAAACCTAAGAGCAATGCTAAGAAACACCTGTAAAGCTCATTGCCTCATAAACACCCCAAAGAACTAATCCTATCCCTTACCATGACGATCCGACCTATTACCAAGCTGCCCTATTTGTCCAAGTTCCTTCTGACTTACCGTAATTCTCAACCTAGTCTCACCACACGAGACCCAAGCATAAGACCGTACCGCCTAAGGCTCGTAAACCGCTGAATACTCTCTCAGATATCCCCAGACGTACCACATTCAAAATACTTGCCCTGTAGAGACTTCCTGCGAATCTAAAGCCATTGCCTTCACTTTCATGATACTGATATGTGAAATCCATGATGATGTAGAAATGTCACAAGTATCGATACCCTCCAATGTAGACCTCAGTTTCTAGACAAATACACATCCTGAAGATTCGCAATTGTTACATCTAACCTTGAATCCATCGGAACCATTCTCGAGAGTCATCTACTCTACGCAAATCTCAATTACCCCGATCAAGTAGACAGAACGAACTGGACCCATTTGCACACCAATATACTAGGAAGTAATCTACACACTTGAAACAACAAGAAATTTCACCCACTTCACCCACTACACCTTTTACAATTACAACTCACTCATTCAATAAACCCATCTACCCATAAAGTACACTAAAACCTGTATCGAAGAGTTTCCATTACCCGAGTCACTCCAGACTCCAACTCTTCATATCATATCTGATTCACCAATATACCTCGAACCGAGACCAACACAACACATGATCGTGCAATAAACTTACCGTTAGCAGGCTCCCCCACTTGGCTCAAAGCCATAGGTCAAGACAAACAATAGCTCATAATGCCCATACGCTATCCCCGCCACAGTACCACAATGAGATTCAACTAAATCCTTCATAAGCTCGTATAACACAAATCATCCAATATCTCGAATCATCTACAACTCTCGCATACACCATTGTAACAGCCAATGCCAACTTCCACAAGCGACCTAACTCAAATTGCAACATATATCAATTAATGATAAAAGAGGACTTGCTACAAAACCACCTAAGGATCACACAACCTCAGGACACCCCACGGAAGATAGCCCCGCCTGCTTAGCCTCAAACTGACATCGTATCTATACCCTTCCAAATTTCATAGCTATCACGCAATCACTTTATCCTTCTGCATCTAAACACAACCAACGCCTACCCTCGAGGCATCACATACGCAATATAAGAACCTGAAGCTGATGGCAGAACCAACACCGGAGTGGTGGTCGAAGAAATCTTGAGCTTCTGGAAGCTCTATCAACACTTGTCTGACCACATGGTGTGAACACCCATTTTTTTCCCCGCATGGAAATTACTCCAAAAATAATCAAAAAATAACTTTTAATGAATTTTAGGAACTTTTCTTTATTTAGTTGCATTTCATGCATGTTTAATATTTTAAAATCATAGAAAATCATAAAAATTGTCACATTTTTTCATTTCATGTAATCTTAGGTTTAATTCGCATTTTTAGAAATTAATTACCCGTCACAAAAATATACATTAGTTTATTTAATTATTTAAAATGTTAATTAGGTCGTTTTGATAAAAGAAATTTATTTAGTAGTAAGATGACTATTTTTGAAAGATAAAATTTGCCCTTGTTTCAAATTGGCCTAATTTCAGGGCCCAAAATCCCAGGGCCAACCAAATTTCCCACATTACAACCCTAATCCCCTACTCTATATAATGGAGACCCCTCCCCCATTTGGACGGGGGAGATCAGCGCCGCATCCCCTTCTTCCTTTCCGACTCATCAGCAGCCATTTCTGATTCCCCTCTCTAACAAAAAGGGCCTGCTACCATTTTTTTGTCTAAGCTCTCGTATTGCCTCCCTTCAAAACTCTTAGAAAATTGAAGCTCTCACCTCTCAAAGAACCTGATTCTCTCATTTTTTGAGAGACAAGAGCAACAGTCGAACCCCTTTTAATTGAGATACAAATCAGCCGCACCCCCCACAAGAAAATGCCCACACCTCTGCCTAACCAATTTTCAAAATCGAAACACTCCAAAAGATATATTACAAACACATAGGATTTGGAGTTTCAATAGTGGCAATTAGCTTATGTAGCTTCGGTAATTTTTCATCTACTGATGTTTTCTCAACTTGTAAAAAATGTTTTCTTTCTTCTTTAGAAATCTTTCTTTCAAAAAGTTAATAAAAAAAATAAAAAAAAAACAAAACAACCAAATTCAAAAATCCTTTCTTCTTTAGAAGTTTTTCTCTCGAAGTCTTTTCGGAAATTCAAAAAAAAAACAAAAGAGTTAGGTAGGTTTTTTACTTTATTCCCAATCTTCCCGAACTACGCAAGATCTGATTCATGCGGCGTCATGATACGTAGTCAATCCCCATAGGATTCGATCATAACCATAAAAAAAATTAAAAGAGTGAGAGAAAAAGAAAAAAAGTGATAATAATAAGGACCGGCTAAGTCCATTCTAACGTGTCTTTTGTTTTGAATTGTGAAGATAGTTTGAGGTGGTAGGTTTGTGGTAAGCTGTCAACACAAAATCTAAGGGAAAAATGACAAGTGACATTGAAGCTGTTACGAGTGCTCATGAGATTCAGGGTCAGAGGGTTCAATAAGAGTCCACTGCGGCTGAGGAAAATAGAGTTTTGAAACGGAAAATGGTTGAAATGTGTCAAGCATGGTCCAGTGGCCAAGGACATCCTTTTCTTCTCATGGTTTCCCAGAGTTCACACCCATATCAACTACTGCCACTCCGGTCTCATTGCCTTATCAATCCTATACACCTGGGTTCAGTCCTTATCACGACTGTACAACTACTGCTGGAACTTCTGTTACGTGCTCCCAAAGTGTGCCATTGACAACCAATCAGACAACCGTTGATGTTATGCCCGTCTTCACTATCCCACAACCAATAGAGGTACAGAAGAAAAGTCATGAAGCACAATTTGCTACACATCAAGAACAGTACCCTTCTCCTGAGTACCACTCGTATGTATTTGATCTTCCTGCAAACATTGAGAAGCATGACCGAAAGATGGAACAGGAAGAAATGACCCAAAGAGTGAAAAGCTTAGAACAATAGTTGAAAAACATGCAAGGGTTGGCAGGGCAAAAGAATATTGCCTTAAAAGATCTATGTATGTTCCCTGATGTCAACTTGCCACCTGGTTTCAAGACCCCCAAATTTGAAAATTGTGATGGACATGGAGACCCCATAGTCCACATGAAAAGGTATTGCAATCAGCTAAGAGGTGCAGGAAGAAATGAAGAATTGCTAATGGCTTATTTTGGGGAAAGCCTTACGAGGGTAGCCTCTTAATGGTTTACTGATCAAGACACATCTCGCTGGTATGTATGGGATGACATGGCTCAAGCCTTTGTCAAACAGTTCCAATACAACATCGACATTGCCCCGGACCGCAATTCCCTTTCCAACATGAAGAAGAAACCAACTGAAAGTTTCAGGGAATATGCCATTAAATGGAGAGAGCAAGCGGCTAGTGTTAAGACACCCATGGATGACCACGAGCTAATCACTGTCTTCCTTCAGGCTCAAGAGCCAGATTATTTACAAAACATTGTGTCCGCATTTGGCAAATCCTTCTCGGAAGCAATCAAAATGGGAGAAATGGTTGAGAATGGTCTTAAGACAGGCAAAATTATAAGCCAAGCAGTTCTCAAAGCTGCAACTCAGGATGTCCGAATTGAATCTGAAAATTTTAGTGACATGAATGAGAAAGTTGAAGAAATCATGATGGCATCAGGGTTGAGAAGAGGTCCTAGGAGAACATCTCGAAGGTATGACTAGCCTCGCATGTTTTATGATGATTCCCCTGAGCAATCCTATCCACCTCAGAACCCACAATACTCTTTTGCTCCACCTGAGTATGTTGTCTAGATACCAAGACACCTCAGAAGGCGAGCATCGCAAAATCTCCACCAGCCTCCACAAAATTTCCAAGTGCCCTATAATCCACATCCAAGCAAGGGGTATAGAGGAGAACAAAAGCTGAAAGATAATTTTACACCAATATGAGAGTTATATGCAAGCTTGTTTGAGAAATTAAAGCATTATGAAATGATTGCACCTATTCCTCCAAATCATGTGGATCCACGTGCAAGAAGCTTTGACCCTTCTAAAAGGTGTGAATACCATTCCAATGCCCAGGGGTACGATGTTGAAAGCTGTAGAGATTTGAAAAGAGAAATGTAACGACCCAGCCGGTCGTTTTGTGTGTGGGGACTCTATTCCCGTGAATGACTCTTTCCATAGCGGCTGCTCGTGCCTTATGACTTGTGTGGGCAGGTAGTTCGAGATTCGGAAGTGATTTGGCCAGTTCAGGAACACTTGGTTCCTGAAGGCTAGCCTATTTGGCTAATTTTGGTTCCGAGCAGCATTTTGAGCAAACGACCTCGGAATCGAGTTCTGACAGCTCCAGCAGCTCCGGATGATGATTTCGAACTTGGGAGTGTGTTCACCTCGGGTTTCTGATGACCCGGGAGTATTTCGGCGCCTGAATTGGAATTCAAGATTTCATGTGATTTAGAATTCAGCCTGGAATTGGACCTCGTGATATCATGGTCCGAATGAAATTCTGGAACTGGCAATAGTTTCGTATAGTCATTTATGACTTGTCCGCAAAAATTGGGGTCATTCTGAGCAGTATAGACCCATTCGGCGTATTGATGAGCCATTTGATTTTTCTTGAAATCCTAAGTTTGATCTAAGGTGTTTTGGAGAGAGATTCTTGGTTTGAACAATGTTTTTAGTGTTCTGGGAGCTCGAGCGAGTCCGTCATGTGATTTGGGACTCGTTGGTATAATTTGTCGAGGGCTCGGGTGGGCCCAGGGGTCTCCCGAACCCCGATCAGGGTCAAAAACAAGCAATTGAACTGCTGGTGGGAATTTTCTGGTGTGACCGCACCTGCGGTCCATGAGACGCAGGCGCGAGGTTCGCACCAGCGGAAAATCAACCACAGGCAGCGTCCTTTTCTCCGCAGGAGCGGCTCCGCAGGCGCGGACAAAAGCCCGCAGGCGCGACCTTCCCCAAGGGCCCAGGCCATCGCAGGTGCGGCCAATTTCCCGCAAGTGCGAGTCCGCACCTGCGATCCAAAGTCCGCAGGTGCGAGAATCCCCCCCCCCCAGTGCCCAGGCCTCTTTCCGCAGGAGCGACCAATTTCCCGCAGTTGCGGAAACTGTTGGGCAGTCCTATTAAAAAGCCCAAGTCGTGAATTCTTTTCCCAAAAATCATATTTCCTCCATTGTTGATGACCCCAAGAGCTCCAGAACGGGTATTTCGGCCTATGAACTCAGGTAAGTGATTCCCTAACCCTCCGCATGTTAATTTCTTCAATTCCTTGGGAATTTCTTCTTCCAAAACTATAGAATTCATAAGGAATTGTTGGGGGAAGAAAGAAAGGTTTGATGAAAATGTGAATTCAGATTTTTGGGCCATTGAGGGATGATTAATTGAGTTAATCTTTATCCTTAGGCGACGTATAGAGCGTTTCTTCAAGAATTATAATATTCCGGACGCCCAGGCTCGGAGTTGAATTTCCAAAGTACGTCAAGAATACGTTTTTAAGGAAATATTTGATAAATCCTCCTCGAATCTTCCTAAATTGATATAATTATGTGTTTTTGGCTAGTTGCGAGCCATCGAGGGTAATTCGGAATATTCATGCGTCTTGTTGATTGGTCTGTTGGCCGGAGGAGTACTTGTCCAGGTGAGTCGCCTTTCCAAACTTTGTAAGAGGGAAATGTCTCCTAGGCTCTTGATTGCTAATTGTGCTCGTTGAGGGGGGGGGGGGCTACGTACGTACCAA
>ML274232.1:14412-26870 GCA_005239495.1 Nicotiana undulata | reverse complement strand
TCAAATGGCTCATCAATATGCCGAACGGGTCTATACTACTCGGAATGACCCCAAATTTTGCGGGCAAGTCATAAATAACTATACGGAACTTTTGCCAGTTCCGGAACTCCATTCGGATCATGATATCACGAGGTCCAATTCCAGGATGAATTCCAAATCTTATGAAATCCTGAATTCCAATTCAGGTGCCGAAATACTCCCGGGTCATCAGAAACCCGAGGCGAAAACACTCCAAAGTCCGAAATTATGATCCGGAGCTGCTGGACCTGTCAGAACTCAATTCCGAGGTCATTTGCTAAAAAATGCTGCTCGGAACCAAAATTTGCCAAATAGGCTAGCCTTCAGGAACCATGTGTTCCTGAACTGGCCAAATCACTTCTGAATCTCAAACTACCTGCCCACACAAGTCATAAGACACGATTAGCCGCTATGGAAAGAGTCATTCACGAGAACGGAGTCCCAACACACAAAACGACCGGCTGGGTCGTTACATAGAATTCAGGTTTGGGCTGGGTAATTGGGTTTAATTTAGGCTACAATTGAAATTAAAAAATGGCTATTAGTTAAATACCCTTTAAAATAGATAAGTAATTAATAAAAATGGCTAGTAATTATAAAAAATGAAATAAATGAGATTAAGGTAATTATCTAATATTAAAAAATATATAAAATGACTAGTTATTGGTTTAAATGGTATAAAACGTATAATTAGGCTATAATTGTAAAATTGTTGTAGTTATAGCTAAATAATGTCAAATTGGATAATTTATGAAATAATTAAATCCTAATAGGATTTAAAAATGATACATTGAGCTGGGAAACATTTTGAAATTATTTATAATACAATTTATGCATAATTATTGAATGAAAATACTGAATAAATTGGAAAGGAAATTAACAAAAATATGGAAAATTATGGAAAAGGGCCAGTTATCATGAAAAGTGATTTTGAAAGCATATATGCAAATTTTAAAATATTTTGGGAAAATTTGGGAATCAACAGCTGCCCCTCTTTACCCGGGAAGGATGAAAGAGTTGTCGGGTAAAGATATGATGGCCAATTTTGACCGAGTGAAATGGTTTGAAACGATTTAGGTCGCACCATGGTTTCTGAGTTGCCTACATATCCCTGGTTTTACAGGAATCAGGCCGTATGTAGTTCAGTATTCATTGGTGAAGTATACCGATGATGTTTTACAAGAATGGACGCAAAGTACAGGGTTAGGCGAACAAACGGCTGACGGGGTGGTTCGGAAGAACTGGAGCGGGACCACTCCTTCCAGGATGGCTGTTACTTGCCGGATTACTTGTAAATGAACAATACAAGCATATATTGTGCGTAATTTAAAGATGATGCAAGTTCCCTTCGAACCATGAATGATGTCTTCAGACGGTTAAGGATGACGTCCTTAGACCATGATGTCCTGGGCCATGAATTGCTTGATGCAGGATTCGCAGGCCTTGAAAATGATGTTCTCGGGCCATGAGGATGGTTCCTCCGAACCATGACGCCTTTGAATAATGATATGCAAAATGATAAAAGAGATCCTTAGGCCATAGCATGGTGTTCTCGGGCTATGAAGATGGTGACTCCGAACGATGACGCCTTTGGATAGGTTGGCGATATTTCAGCCCATGAAGATGCAATAGTATGATGCTAACAAGATATAGCTTAGTTTTGCGAATTAAAGGGGCAGATCTTAGCCCGAAGTGAAAGAGAAATGAATAACGCTTGATACAGCAGTAGTCTCGGAAAATAAATTGGAGGCATAGCTTAGCCTCGAAAGGCAGAAAAGTAGCCTTATGCAGATGCGAATGCAGATGGAGGCAGAACTTAACCTCGGAAGGCAGAATGGTAGCCTTATGCAGGGATGCGAATGCAGATGGAGACAACGTTTTGTCTCGAAAGGCAGAATTGTAGCCTTATGTAGGGATGCGAATGCAGATGGAGACAATGTTTAGTCTCGGAAGGCAGAAGGTAGCCTTATGCAAGAATGCAGATGGAGGTAGAGCTTAACCTCGGAAGGCAGAATGGTAACCTTATGCAGGGATGCGAATGCAGATGGAGACATCGTTTAGTCTCGGAAGGCAGAAAGGTAGCCTTATGCAAGATGCGAATGCAGATGGAGGCAGCGTTTAGCCTCGGAAGGTAGAAAGATAGCCTTATGCAAGATGCGAATGCAGATGGAGGCATCCTGTAGTCTCGGAAGGCAGAAAGGTAGCCTTATCCAAGATGCGAATGCAGATGGAGACAACGTTTAGTCTCGGAAGGAAAAAAGGTAGCCTTATACAAGATGCGAATGCAGATGGAGATGACGTTTAGTCTCGGAAGGTAGAAATGTAGCCTTATGCAGGAAATAAAGTGACAGTAGGAGTTCTTAGCTGATAGCAGATTACAACATTGTGATTGTTGCGATTGTTCTGGCTACGGAGCATTATTTGTACTGACAATAGACGCGGGCGAGTGTGAGAGTTTCGGGAATTATGATTTTAAACATGCTCGCCCTTTTTTGTGGACATCGAACATTGGCCTTTGTGATTGTGATGACATTTGAGACTTCTCTGCGTGCTTGTTCTTTGTGCCTGCATCCACAGGAAAACTGTGAGTTTTGTAAAGAGGAGGGTTAGTTTGTATCCCCGCTGGCTTTACTTGACTCGTTCGGCTTGATCTGGTGATACTGTATGTATCATTGGGGTAGCATTTGCTAAACAAGTTGTTTCAAGAATAAGTATGCATGATTTTGTAAAAGTATAACATAAACATATAATCTAAAATAGTTTTAGATGAACCGACGACCGTTACACGGTTCGAGACATTACAACCCCTCCTGCTACGAAATTTTGAGGGCCCTCCTCAAAATCCTACCCCAGTTTGATGAGTGAATGCTTCTAACTGTTGCTCGTGCGGCGATCGGCTGAACTTGGTTCAGAATTTTGAGGGTCCTCTTCTAAAATTATGCCCCAGTTTCCAATTGCGGGGGGGAAATGAAATTTTTATTGAATTATGACCGAACCCGTAGGGCTGCCTACGTATCCCCTCTTAAACAGGAATCAGGTCAGGCGTAGTTCAATTTACAATATTGATAGAAGCATAAAGGATTACACGTAGTAGCGCTTGTCTGCATCTGAATTGATTGGTTTCGACCAAACTTCTCTGTCCATTTTTGCAAGTATAAGTGCTCCTCTTGTCAGCGCTCTGTAAACCATGTACGGGCCCTGCCAGTTGGGAGAGAACTTCCCTTTGGCTTCATCTTGATGTGGAAAGATATTCTTTAACACCAACTTCCCTGGTGCGAGCTGTCTCGGCTTGACTTTCTTGTTGAAGGCTCTGGTCATTCTGTTCTGATATAGTTGACCATGACAGACTACATTCATTCTCTTCCCGTCTATGAGGGCTAGTTGCTCATAACGTCTCCTTACCCACTCTGTGTCGCTGAGCTCAGCTTCTTGTATAATTCTTAGAGATGGGATCTCAACTTCAGTAGGGATAACAACCTCTGTACCGTAAACCATCACATACGGAGTTTGCCCTGTTGATGTGCGGACTGTGGTGCGGTATCCCAATAGGGAAAATGATAACTACTCATGCCACTGCTTGTGATTTTCTATCATCTTTCTTAGTATCTTCTTGATGTTTTTGTTGTCGTCTTCTACAGCCCCATTCATTTAAGGTCTGTATGCTGTGGAATTCTTGTGTTTGATCTTGAAATTTTCACACATTGCTTTCATCAAGTTACTATTGAAATTGGAACCATTGTCGGTGATGATCGACTATGGAACTCCGAATCGACAAACAATTCGGTCGCGGACAAAGTCGGCCATAATTTTCTTAGTAACTGCTTTGTAAGAGGTTGCCTCGAACCATTTAGTGAAGTAATCAATGACTACCAGAATGAACCTGTGTCTGTTATAGGCGGCAGGCTCGATTGGTCCAATAACATCCATGCCCCAGGCGGCGAATGGCCATGGTGAGCTTGTTGCATTGAGCTCATTTAGAGGTACCTTTATAATGTCTCCGTGTATCTGACATCGGTGGCATTTCCGGACATACTGGATGCAGTACGTTTCCATAGTCATCCAAAAGTAACCAGCTCGGAGTATCTTCTTTTTCAGAACAAAACCATTCATATGTGGGCTACAGGTCCCAACATGAATTTCCTCTAGCAGTTTTGATGCTTCTTTGGCGTCAACACACCTTAATTGCCCCAAATCGGGAGTTCTCCTATACAGGATTCCTCCGCTGTGAAAGAAATTGTTGGACAATCTCCGAAGTGTGCGTTTCTGAGTATGATTTGCAAGCTCTGGGTACTCTCTTTTTACCAAGTATTCCTTGATTCCATGAAACCAAGGCTTTACGGCTTCTTCTTCTTCGACATGGGCACAGGAGGCTGGTTGGTTGTGGATCTTCACTGGAATGGGATCAATGAAATTCTTGTCTGGATGCTGAATCATAGATGATAGAGTGGCCAATTCATCGGCGAACTCGTTCTGGATTCTGGGGACGTGCCGAAATTCTATCTTTGTGAATCTCTTTCTCAATTCCTGCACGTGATGCAAATACAACAGTATCTTGGAATTCTTGGTTGCCCACTCTCCTTGTACCTGATGTACCAGTAAGTCTGAATCACCGATCACTAACAACTCCTGGACGTTCATGTCAATGGCCATGTTGAGCCCTAAGATGCAGGCGTCATACTCTGCCATATTGTTGGTGCAGGGAAATCTGAGTTTGATGGACACCGGATAATGCTGGCCAGTTTTCGATATTAGGACTGCTCCAACGCCAACCCCCTTGAAGTTTGCTGCTTCGTCGAAGAAAATCTTCCAACTGTCATAGGATTCTGCAATGTCTTCTCCTATGAATGATACCTCCTCATCGGGGAAATACGTTTTTAGGGGTTTGTATTCTCTGTCCACAGGGTTCTCAGCAAGGTGGTCTGCTAGTGCCTGTCCCTTGATTGCTTTCTGAGTTACATAAACAATGCCAAACTTGCTTAGTAGAATTCGCCACTTGGCCATCTTGTCAGTGGGCATGGGCTTCTGAAAGATGTACTTTAATGGATCCATCCTTGATATGAGATATGTTGTGTAGGCACAGAAGTAGTGCCTTAACTTTTGAGAGACCCAAGTCAAAGCACAGTAGGTGCGTTACATAAGAGAATACCGAGCCTCATACGGTGTGAACTTCTTGCCGAGATAGTAAATAACTTGTTCCTTCCTTCCTGTTTCAGCGTGTTGCCCCAGAACACAGCCGAAAGCTCCATATAACACGGCAAGGTAGAGTAACAGAGGTATACCTGGCTCAGGTGGCACCAAGACTAGCGGTGTTGATAAATATTCCTTGATTCTATCGAAAGCCTTTTGGCACTCATCGGTCCATTTGGTTGGAGCGTTCTTCTTCAGCACCTTGAAGCTCGGCTCACAGATAACTGTAGACTGTGCAATAAACCAGCTGATGTAATTAAACGTCCGCAATAAACTCATCACATCTTTCTTGTTCCTTGGCGGCGGCAGTTCTTGAATGGCCTTGACTTTTGACGAATCCAATTCTATTCCCCGGCGGCTCACAATAAATCCCAGCAGGAACCCTGAATGCACACTTCGCGGGGTTCAGCTTCAGGTTATATTTCCGCAACCTATTGAAGAACTTCCTCAGATCTTCTATGTAGTCTGTGGCTTTGCTGGACTTGATAATAACATCATCCACATAGTGGTCATAGACCTCATGTAGGTGGACCCCGCATTCTTCGAGCCGAATGGCATCATCTTGTAACATTACACTCCCCACGGCGTAATGAAAGCTGTTTTCTCAGCATCTTCCTCATCCATCCAAATCTGATGATAACTAGCGAAGCAATCCACTAATGATTGTAGTTCATGTTTGGCGCAATTGCCAATCAGGATGTGTATATTTGGCAAAGGGAAGTCGTCTTTCGGACTGGCCCGGTTGAGATCCCGGTAGTCGACACAGACTCTGACCTTCCCGTCATTCTTCGACACAGGTACAATGTTGGCTAACCATGTTGGGTACTCAACCACCCTGAGAACTTTGGCGTTGATCTGCTTGGTAACTTTTTCCTTGATTTTCAAACTCATGTCAGGTTTAAACTTTCTGAGCTTTTGCTTTACCTGTGGACACATTGGATTGGTCGGCAGTTTGTGAGCCACAATAGACGTACTTTGACCAGTCATGTCATTATACGACCAGGCGAAGATATCTTCATACTCCTTCAGAAACTCTGTGTATTCTTTATTTTCTGACGGTGACAAATGAATGCTGATATGTGTTTCCTTGACGTTTTCCGAATCTCCGAGGTTGATAATTTCAGTCTCGTCCAGGTTGGACTTAGGTCTGTTCTCAAAAGTTTCAACTTCTTTGACGATCTCGTCGGGTATATCATCTTCATCTGAATCGATGTATGTTTGTCGCGTTGTCTCGTTGCATGTCACGATCATTGGTTCTTCAAGACAAGTAATAGTAATGTTGTCTAGATAAAGTAATGAGAGAAAATAGTAGCAATAAATAAGAGAAATTAGAAAATGCTTTGATAAATTGAATAATTGTTGTGAACATTGAGGACTTTATTGCAGGAGTTGAAAAATGCGGAAAGAAAAAAAAATCATTTTGGTAAATAAAATAGTAAGTAATGCTTGTTTTAGCCTTGCTACCCCGAGGCTCGTCGGGCTTTGGTTGTCCTGATGGTCCAATTTTTTAGGTATGTCCCTCTACTCACAGCCTATATGGAAGGGCCCTCCTCCCCATCCTCCTCGAGAATAACACAACAGTCCATATCACTATCCTTCAGAAACAAATTCCTCATTGCTGCAAGTGCTTTTTCTTCGTCTGATCCATAAATAATGTTGTCTTGTTGGAAGGTCTGCTCCAGATACAGTATCGTCTGCTCCAGATACGGTATCGTCTGCTCCAGTGGTTAGTAAGGACCGCGCCAAGGTGGCGACCAGCCATTGTATTCTTTCCAAGTATAGTCGTATCCCAGACCGAAAGTGGTGCCATGGCTTTTGATCTTGATAGGTTTGGAGATTCCTTGAAGGTTCTTACCGAGCCCTTTGCCAGACTCGTACCCATTCAAGTTTAGTATACTCACAATTTTTCTATCCCATCATTTTCCTTGTCAACGACATTGACCCGTTCAATGTGGTGGTAAGTTTCTCCACCCAGCTTTCTTCTCCCTTCGATCACCGGAATAGTCTAGCGATTGTAAATAGGGTTACTACAATCGCCATGAATAATCACCTCTTGGTGGTTCCACTCGAACTTCACTACGTGATGTAATGTTGAATCTACGGCCCCAGCAGCATGGATCCAGGGTCATCCCATTAGCAGGTTGTAGGACGCCGATACATCTACAACTTGGAAATCCACCTCGAACCATGTTAGTCACATTTGCAGGCATAGGCTTATCTCACCAATGGTGGACCTTTGAGGTCCATCTAAAGCTTTCATATATATCGCTCCATCCTTTATCTCATGCAGCCCTTTACCCAATTTCTTGAGTGTTATCAACGGGCAAATGTTAAGACTGGATCCTCCATCGATCAAGATTCTGGTGATGAAATAATCTTCGCATTGCACGGTGATGTGCAGTGCTTTGTTGTGGCCCAATCCTTCAGGAGGTAGCTCATCCTCATGGAAAGTGATGTTGTGACTTTCCAATACATGGCCCACCATATTGGCAATTTCCCTACTAGTGATGTTGTTTGGTACATATGCTTCACTCAACACCTTCAACAGAGCACTTCGGTGCGTCTCAGAATTCTGCAGCGAAGAGAGGATGGATATTTCTGATGGCGTCTTGTTCAGTTGGTCGATGACCGAATACTCCTTAGCCTGTACTTTCCTCCAAAGGTCATCTGGACCTATCTCAATAAGGGGAGGCCGGTTGGCGGCCTGCTTGCTTGATTCGTCCAGATGCTCAGGGGTATAGACCCTACCAGTTCTCGTTATGCCCTGTGCTGCAAAAACTTCCTCAGTTTTGACCTTGCCTTTCCTTCTTGTCGTATAGTCCCAAGGGATAGAATTTGTGTAGAAGGGTGGCATGGTCGACATTGACATCAGAATTGTTGTGGTTTCTTTGGGTCATAGCCTTCTGTGATAAACCCGATCGATCCCTCGGGGTCCCAATCATCTTCTATTTCAATCATATGGATACCTCCACCCTTATGGTCTGGCAAAGGGTTGTTGCGGACGTTCGGAGTGGGATATTTTGCCACAATGATCTTGTTATCAATCAGGGACAGTATCTTGTCTTTCAAAGAGAGGCATTCATCGATGGTGTGCCCCTTTATGCCGGAATGGTACACACAAGATTTGTTTGGGTTAACCCACTGAGAAGGATTCTCAGGGGTGGCAGCAGGGATATGTGTGATGTAACCAGCAGCTTTGAGCTTCTCATACAGCTGGTCAATGGGTTCAGCTATGGCGGTTTAATGTTTTGGAGGTCTGCTATCAAAATTAGGTCGAGGTCTAGGGAAGTTTTGACGGGTAGGGGGTGATTGGTAATGAGATGGCTGAGAATTGTATGTATGGTAAACGGGAGCGGGTTGTGAGTATCTGGGTGAAGTAGGTTGATATGTGGGTTGTGGATATTGGTAAGTGGGTGGTGGAGATTGGTAAGAAGGTGAGGGTTCTTGGTAATTCGGGGTTGGCTAGTTTGTGAGTGGAGGTGTTGGATAAATTTGGTATCTAAGTGGGGATTTGGCTCTTTGTGCAACCATTACAGCTCCCACGTCCCTTTTCTTAGACACACCACCGGACTGTAAAGCCTTGTTTGTAGCTTGCAAGGCTTTAAAAATTTGTGACCATACCGCTCTTAATAACTTCTTCAATCTGCTCCCCTAATTTGATAATGTCGGAGAACTTGTGATTCTCAATCATCATCAACCGTTCATAGTACTGCGGGTCCTTGGCCCAGACAAAGAACTTGTTCATCTGCTCCTCTTCTAAAGCAAGTCTGACTTTAGCAGCTTCGGACCTTCAGCGAGTAGCATACTCGCGAAATGTCTCTGTGGGTTTCTTCTTCAAATTCTGGATATAGAACATGTCTAGTGCGTTCTCTGTGTTGAATCTAAATTTGTCCATAAAGTCAGATGCCATACCTACCCAGTTTGACCACTTCTTGGGATCTTGGCTGATGTACCAAGTTAATGCATCTCCCTTCAAAATCCTGTGGAACAACTTCATGCGGATCTTTCATCCTTTCCTATGCCAACCAGCTTGTCACAATAGGTCCTTAGATGGACCCTCGGATCACCAGTACCATCAAATATCTCGAACTTCAGAGGTTTGTACCCCTCGAGCAGTTCGACATCAGGTTGTATACAGAGGTCTTCATAATTCAACCGTTCGATTCCCTTGGTTCCTTAAACACCCTAAACTCGGCTGGTCAGCTTCCTTAGTTCCTCGGCCATGTTCTTGATAAGAAGGTCCTTTTCATCCGACTCGAACGGGTGCGGGATAGGTAGAGTGGAGTGTGGCATGGTCTCCACATAGATGCGATTGAGGAAATGGTCCTTTGTGGGGTTCTGAGGTTCTGGGATAAGTAATGGAGTGGTGTTTAAAGTGTGGAAAGTATTGCATTGTGTCGAGAGAGTTTGGTTCTTTGGCGGAGTGGTGTGATGATTCTGTTGTCTTGGGATATTTTGTGGAGGTGTATGGTTTTGAGTGTTTTGGAAATTGACATCTAGGATGTTGAGGGAAAATGACAGGTTGGCCAGATTTCGAACCTGATCGAGCTCTTCTTGAAATTTTAGCAGTTTCTATTCCAGTGGTGACATGTTCTCATTTAGTACATGAATACCTCGGCCGTCAGTGGCCTCTAGCCGGTCAACCTATTCTCCTTCCTGGTGCCGCTAGATTCTTCCATCTTACTCTTGCCTTTGTTCTTGCCTTTAGGAGGGCTAAGAGGAGGAGTATGTGGAGGGCCCTTGGATCTTGTGAGATAAGCTGATGATGCCAGAGTGCACGAACTAACCTTTGGGGAGGGGAATAATAAAGATAAGAAATAAAACCAAAAGGTAGCCAAGTTAGTGAGGATTATAAAAAATATTGCAGTATTTAAGCACATAGCGCGGGAATGTAAAGCGTGTCCTAATTTGGGAACGTCTTTATGCCCGAGGTAGGCCTAGCGACAAGTTGACTTGGAGAACTTAAAATGCTAAATACCTCATTTTATTGATAAGAAAATAGACAAATCCCAAAACGACACTAAATGAACGAAAAATAAAAGTCACTAATTGCCATTGGCCTCATTACATTGACAGAGAAAAATAAAGACATTCCTATATATTTGGTCCCAGAAGGACCTTCCCCAGGCTCGAAATTCCTGTTTCCCTCGAACAACTTTCCCGGCTCGCGAAGTCCCATCAACAGGTATGTTCTGGCTAGATATCCTCCTTCAGTTCCCTCAGCCCTTTGGCAGTCTTCGACCCTTTTGATGAATTTCTCCTCCAGCTCGACTATACCTCGTTCTAAGTATCCCAACCTCTTGTTGGTGCTGATAGCCATGTCTTTCCACTCCTCGATCAGCTTCTTGTTAGATTCATGTATTTCGTGGTGTTCATCCTCGCACTCACGGATCCTTTTGCGCAGCTGGTTGAACTTGACTTGCGCTTTAGTCTTTTCATCTATAACCCTGTGACCTCGGAGGTACCCTGGCTTGCTCTGATCACCCTGATTATCTTCTAACCAACCAGGATAGAAAGGGGTACAACCGGCATGATACTTATCTTGCTCGATGGTGTCCTTCTCAAGTATAATCTTGCAGTGCCACAGGTGCTGGGCTTGGCACTTGTGAGGAGTGTCATCATTTTGGAAGTCTTCTCGAAGATGGCTTATTTTGTGGACCCTGGGTATGACCTTCTTCCTACCCGCTTGCCTCATAACTCGAAGAGGGACGTAAGGGTATGTCCCCCTTAAACCAATCAGTATCAGAAATGGTGCATCTCGGGATCGGATGATGAACTCATCTGTCGGAAACCACTCAAGCATCCATTGAACCTGTTCTTCAGTGAGATTATCAAAGATCTCGACCCATTCTTTGGCATTCTCAGGCTGAGCGAACATGTCGGGGATATAATTAAATCGTTTCGGGTGATGGAAAGCGATTTGGTCATGCCAGATCCTTCGATGAATGTCTTGTCGGTATTTACCTCTTTGGAGGTGTTCCATGAGCCAAAGTTGAAGTAATAGATTGAAACCTTCGAAATGTGTTGCTCCTTGTTGACACTTCTCCAAGGCACGATATATGTCTTCAATAATCATAGGCACAATGTTGAAGTCCTGCCCATCAATCCCTTCCATTAGCGTCTTAGTCACCATGGCCAGTCTAGTGTGAATTCTTTCCTTGTTCATTAGAAACACGATCAAACCCAAAAATCAGAACATGAAGACGAACACTCTACGATGGATGTGTCCTAGGGAGGTGATAGCAAAATCGTCATGGTAGGTAGGGTATGATTTGTTGTGGTCGTACCTCTCGTACAAATAATCAAAAGGTATGTATGATTCCTTCAAGCATACCAGTTCCACATTCTTTTTCTGACCCATCATCTTAAGGAAACCTTTTCCTGTGCAGTTCTTAGGCATCAGCAACCCCGGGGTTTCCAACACTAGGCCAGCCAGTCCTCCTATTTCCTCCAGTAAAGGCGTCATTTCAATGTCCCCAAAGCGGAACACGGACCTTTCGCAATCCCAGAATAAGGTAGCAATCTCTATTATCATTTTTTTAGGATGGATTTCTAGGAGGGATGGTAGGTTGCCCAAGTATTTTCGACGAGAGTTTTGTCACTGGAATGTAGATCTTCCCACCAACTCAGTAGTCTTGGGTGGATGTTGGAGACCATGCCTAATCTGGGGACTTCGTGCCTCATATTTCTGCAAGGAAAATAAGGTTAGGCCCTCACCCCCACCGGACTCATCTATTTAATATCAACAATTAGCATGAAGCATTTAGTTCTCCAAGGGAATGCACAGAACGTGATGATGTCTGTTTGGGTTTAGGAAAACCCGGTGGACATTTGGATAAGGCTATCTTAAAAGCTATCGTGCAGACAACACTTTAGCTTGGCTAGGTTTTACCATGATGCATGCAACAATACAACAGAGTAAGGTTTCTATGGGGTTTTAGACTGGTACCCTTGAGCGGACAACTCAAAGGGGAAGGCACAGAACCGTCGACTGCGCCGATGATCGACTAGTTTTACCGCAAATAAGCCTTTCCGAATTTAGGGGGTAATAATATAGGAAGAGCGCAACCTCTCATCAAGCATTGCTATAGTATTTGTTTTGGCACGAGTGGAGTATGAATGTCGAGCATGGTTATGCAATAATAAGCATTAAAAGCAGGTTGTCATGTATTTGCACGTTTAAGAAAGCGGTAAATACAACAGTTATAATTTAAAGCGGTTACAAAGGAAAACAAAGAAACATGTCAGTTTTG
>ML274232.1:0-14131 GCA_005239495.1 Nicotiana undulata | reverse complement strand
TTTTTTTTTTTTTTGGAAAGGAATAAATACTTGAAATAGATAAACAATTAATCGCACATAAAAGGGAAAAGGAAAGGGTACAAATATCAAACTCAGACAAATTCACAAAGCGGTTTGTAACGGTAAAAGCCTAAATATCCCAGTAGAGTCGCCATGCTGTCGCACCCCCTTTTTCCTCGCAGAGATCGGGTTCGGGACATTTTGGGTGAGACAGATCTTTCCTTTTGGGAAGGGAATTGCATTTTTTGAGAGTCACCACCTAACGATTTTAAAGGTGCGTTAGGGCACCTAAGGGGTTCATTTACAACTACGTTGTTAACCAGAGATAGGGTAAGGGATTGAAATTATCCTAAAGGGAAGGTGTTAGGCACCCCTCAAGATCCACAAGTGTGGTTCCCGGCCAAATAACTTTTGTGAATTTGTACGGTTTCGCAAACAAACAAATAAAGGCTCAAATAAGAGGGGGTTTAAGTCCTTAAGCATACAAGGTGTTTGAAAACAGTTAAAAAAAAAAGAAAAGAGTTATATTCTAAACATTTCAAGTAAACGATATCCTGGGTTTGTGATGATATGTATCACATCAATGCAATACCCGGTATGGCACTCCTCAAAGAGGGGCTATATCACGCCCCGAACCTGGGGAGGCGCGGCTAGCACTCGGTGTCGAGCTGGCCCGACCGAGCAACTCTGTAACTCATAATCATTCGATCCAAACTATAACATACATAGGTCGAGTTGGCTGAACTCATTCCTTTTGTAACTATCATGGACAACATGGTCAGAACTCATAATGTACAACTGTAAGTGGGCAACACTATATAAATAAACTATCGTTCTTAAGACACGAATACATATGGGTCGGCAAGGCCTCTGGCATGCTGTACAAAATAGACCTTTGTCTACAAAGCCTTTAAGATTATTTGACATGAAATGGGACAGGGTACCGATCTACCCTTAAGTCTGTAGCAAAACAGTGACACGATGACTCATAAACTTGGCTGCACTCCGAATGAGGTGGAGTCTTACCGATCCTTCGCTGAATTCTAATCTTGTTTACTATGAGGGCTCGTCAAACTGTTTGTCTATACCTGCAGGCATGAATGCAGCATCCCCAGTCAAAAGGGACATCAATACGAATAATGTACCGAGTATGTAAGGCAATATACTGAAAGCTGAAACTGAACTGATAATATAATGACTGCATGCAGCTGCAAGTCAAAGATAATCTGATGACATGCTTACCTGCTGATACTGACTCAATTCTCTCAATATAATAAGTAAAATATATGTCCGGCCCTATAAGGCTTGGTAAATATATATATATATATATATATATAACTATATAACTGCTCTGCCGTAGTAGGCTCGCTCATAGGCGCTCGGCCATACTAGGCTCTGTATCTCGAGCAACTGGGCTCGCTCATAGGCGCTCGGCCATAGTAGGTTCGGTATATAACTTACCATCTGATCAGAGGTTTCCCAATAGGGGCCTGCCCATCGATTATAGCTCGATGGTAATGAAAATACTTTTAATAATGTATATATAGACTCTCTTCTATCTTGACTGGAATAAGGAAATACTCAAATGAATATGAAGTCCTGATAAAGAGAATATTGTAACTTGCGAGACTAGCAAATTATACGTAAACTTTGGGATATGAATTTTTCTTTATGCTTCGTTATCAAACTTATGTAATGACGAGATAATGCCAAAATGAAGGAAGGGCTTAGCCTTATCATACCTGGAGTAGGGGAAAAATATTCGTACAATATCAGCACTTGTGCCATTGTTATCCGAGTCAATCTCTTGTCTCCACATGTCACTACAACATCAATCTCATTGACCATTAACTCTTAGGCCTTTGTAATTTTGTATTTTCCCGTTACTTCTTGATTCTTTGATCCATTTTATAGTTCTTCAATTTACAAACTTCATCATCAGTTTCCTTACTTAGTCAACAACTCTCGTGATATGCTATGACCAAATTTGTTTTCATCCTCTGCTTCACTTCGTCAATCATTTGATTCCTTGACTCCTTAATTCAATTCATGCACATGAATCCAGTAGGTTCTACTTTGTAGATATTTAGTTGGAGTGGAAATGGATAATTCCATGTTGAGGCATATATAGAACGTTTAGCTCCAAGTGCTCCATCATGTTTATTTGGTATTGTAGTAGAAAATGTCATGTACTTGTAACCAAGAGTATCCTCTAAGAAGCCATTTAATTTTAAAAACCAGCAAGGTCTCTACATACGGTGCTCACACATTTTATGTTAAAGAAACCACCGCATAACTTTAAGATGTTATAGCTACTCTCAGATTCTCTAAAACCAAGCTATGGATGACTAAGAAATCTAGTCCATGTGTCATCTAATTTTGTTGTCTAAAATGAAGAGTCATCAAATATGTTTAAGTTGCTGCCACATTTTTTGAGTTTAGTTTTTATCCACTTATTAGGTAATTAGATAGTGTCCCATTATCCGGTAATTAACCAATTCCACGCATAATTAAAAATTCTCTCAAATTACTTAAAATACTACCCACTTTTAACATACCTTATTTACATTACTATCATGGCTATGTGGTACCTTGTACTTTACTAGTCCATAAATACCGGGTATTTTAGCTCGGGCCGTATTTTATTCCAAAATGCCAAACCTCGACGAAACTCTCTTTTTTTCGCGATTTGCCTACCCTCTCACATTCATAAATTTACTTATCCCTTGTTTGAAATAGCCGAACTTACGTCGATTTACTTGTGGCGTACTTCCATGTACGAAAACATGGGGTGTAACATCATTCTCCCCTTTGGAACATTCGTCCTCGAATGTTGACTGAAGCGCTTATCATTCTCATAACCCATAGGTCTTGCAAATACTTTAGTACTTGTCTTGCCATCTAGGCATCTGTCTTGTGAATGAATCCCAAAGACCAGAGCATTTCTCCCTTTAAGCCTCTTTCTCGCACCACGACTTATAGTCGGAATCTTTCTAATAGTGTAACTATTTCTACCCACTATCATGCAGCCTTTACGACTCTATGTTTGTATGTGCGCCTAACTCTTCTCTTTTATTTCCTCCAGCTTTTAGCCAATCTCTAGGCTTCACTTTGTGAACATATATAAAATTATGTCAATCTGTCCCTCTGGGCGTCATTAGCTTTACTACATCTATGTACGTCATATTATACCATAACTCTTACTTAGATTCATTGTTACTAAGGTCTTCTACCAAACTCTAAGTTACTTTCGTTACTTATCCCGTATGTATACATCTAAATCCTTTAACGCCTCCTTATTACTTGTTCGTCTTAATAATGACGGCCTAATCTCACCCCATACTTTGTGACTTTTGTCCATCCACTGTTGATTCACCTTAATGTTGATCTATCATCTGCCACTGATGACACGATCTCTTATGTAACACTGCCTCTAGGGCTCACGTCTCATCATGGACATCTGAAGTAATTAGATTGATCCTCCTAGGGGCGATATTATACTTCCATAACTGCATTTTATAGCATTCCAATATGACTCACCTTACGTAGGTATATTAATTCCGTAAAATTCATGAAATCCACTTCAAATTATTGCTCAATCGAAGGCCCAAATGTTATAATATTTTTATCACAATTACACCCTCATTCTACTACCAAGGCAGCATTCCATCTCTTCTAAATGCTATTAGTCTTATACTCCTTTGAGTTCATTGGCTATAGTGAGATTTGTATAACTTAGAGAAACCATATGTTCTTCTTTTTTTCATGGGTTCAATCCTAAGGACTTATCCATTTTTTGTTACCTTCTCACTCGCCCTTTCTTATCCTTACTCCGGTCTTCCAGAAGCTAGTCGCTTCACCATACAATAGCTTGGGACCTACACATATCTATTTATTTTACTCGCAACCTTTCAACTGTCTTGCATCATAGATTTCCTTATGTCATTCTGGAACATCAAGCGAGACATCACATCATCTCTAACTCTTCTTTACTCTCATAATAAGGCTTCTCGATACCTAGACCATAGGCTGGAAGATATGCTACTGACAACGCCGCTATCATTCCTGGATATTGAATCCCTGTGCTTATAGCCTTTTATCCAAAGTATGGACTATTCACGATCTTCTGCCTTTGAGTATCTCGTACGTTGTTCACCTTTACCTTACTTACCTTAAAATCTCTCATCGTATCTTCTATCTCTTTCGTTAACTCCCTTCCACCTAGGTGTAATTCACGTCCATAACTTGAAGCTCTTATTAATATATTCACACCTCTGATATATACACAATCCGGTGGGAGCTTCGTGTTGACTTCTTATGAGACTGGTACTTCTTCTAACTGGCTTTATTGTAGAGCCATTATAGATTATGATTGTTGTGTTATTTCTCTTAAATATCTGGTATTAAGAGTGATTCTGTCATGTTCTCCAGCACAACTTCTATAATCTTTCTAGGTCCAATAATCAGACTCTTGATTTACTTAGGTGGTGTAATTCTTTAGTTTCCTCTTCCTTCCGATCCACCTTTACGTAGGCTTAAGCTATCTTCCGATCTGTGGCTCATGGTATCAGTTATTAATTTAGACTTTCATGGGCGTTATGGAATATCCATGATATTATCTTCTAACAATTCAATCCTTTGTCTATGCCCTAGGCTTAATTCTTTCGTTAAACTTATACCGGAGTCTTCTATGGCCGTATGATTGTCAACAAAATATGTTGCCTGGATAATGCTCCAAAATCATGAGTGTATCCATAACGTACTAACTCTGGATCATTGATCAATTAATTCTTTTGTTCCATTTTAGCTTTCTTTCAACGTAAGCTATTACTTTTCCTGATCTTTTTACCCCCTTGTTGCGTCCATACTTAGCTTTATCTTAATGCCCACATATGCCAGAGTTTTCGGGCAACTAATATGATCTCGAATATTACTTTTAACTTTACTTCCCGTTTATTAGCCACGGTAGGTGCCACTTTCATTTGGAGTGCATACAATGTTGTTTTGAGACTATTGTCACACGACCATTTCCTTTTTAGGTCGTTGTACTGAGGTTGAAGCCTTCTTCCTTATTTCCCCATCTAGTCTTTCATCGTAGTACTTAGGGAAGACCTCTGACTCTTGTAAAGATGCGAGCTTATTACATTGTATACTCGACAGACCTTCTGATGTCCTTTCTTGCCTATACTTATCCGTAGTTACTTATCTCCACGCCCTTGTGCTCGTATGGTTGTTTCTGAACTGATGTTTTGACTGCCTTCCCAGTGGCACTTTCTTTTATCCCCGTAACACTCATACGCTGTCTTTAGCTACCTCGACTTTTGTTTGAATATATCTCAAGTATTATAATGATATTGTTCGAGGCTGAACTCTCCATGTTGGGTTCTACTTTGTTTATCTCATACAATATTATAACTCGTTTGTAACCTCCTATTTAGCCATAACTGGGATCTTCCTGACCAATTACTAACTACTCGTTGGCCCATTCTCATATTAATATTCCTTGTAATCTTTCTTGGGTTACTTCCTTTGTCTTAACTTACGTCTCACACTAGCTCCTTATTTATTAATAACAGCTCGGGAAGGAACCTTCACTTCCTCTCCTTGACGTCGTGCTTGCACAATATTCTTGAATCATAGCGTATCTATAAGATTTGGATAAGTTCCATCTCATTCCTCTTTCATTTATCGCATTCTTCCCTTACCATCCCATAGTCACTAGAACCACTTAATTCTGGCTTAATGCCACATTACTCCATATTCCCCCCTTTAGGGATGTACTAAAAACTGAAGCCACAAGGATCTACCTATATATTTTACCTCTTCATCGTTGGCGTCGTTTTTCAACATCAATGATCCTTACTCGCCTTGCGGAAATTCTTCTGTACCAAGGATGACATATTCCCTTACTCGCGAGGGTTACACTTAGCATAACTGGTACCTACATCCCTTAAGCTTAACTTTGCTTACATTACTTGCTTTAGGGAAGCGTCTTCCAGAATGACCATTCTCTGATTTTCTCCTGAATCTTCTTCTGTTGTCCATTCTACTACCGTTGTAACGAAATAATTCTCATGATGCCAACTATTATCAAATCACTCAATCCCTGATTCATGTTTAGTTTGTCTTGTTCACCAATCCATATTGGTTTCTATTATTCTGGGGTTTTAAATTTTCCTTCAGGTAGTCGCGTTGGAGTCACAAACTTATTTATTGAAATAAGGATATGACGTTATGGACTATACTCGTTTGTTGTCTCAAAGCCTATCACCTCTTGTCTTTTCCTTTACTTGACTACAGATTTTGTAATATTGTATCATTTTGATATACCGTTGTCATCCACATATCATATCATACTCATAATGCATCACTAACTCTCTTCTTAATTCCTGCTGACATTTATATCTATTACTTTATTCCAAAAACTAGAACAAGAAATTCTTTTACTTTTAGCTCCCCTTGCTCCACCTACTGGCTCTTCAGGTTGCCTAACATTCTTGCTCTACTAGGTATGGGAGCAATACCAAAGTAATATTTATCCCTTCGAAATGTCAACCAACGCATACTTTCTTTTTCATGTAAGAGGAGACATATTGGAAGTATGGATCAGTATGTGAATTTCTTAGAATTGTTATGAGGAAGTAAGTAGTTGCATATTTGTCGTAGTATAGTATCTTGTGGTCTTTCTTGAACCAGGTGCCTTTCTGTGGCATGATACCTTCTAATAATACCTTTACCATTTCAAAAGATGACCAAATGCGGACCAGTAATATTCAGGAAAAGTTGCCACAATTGTGCAGTAACTTGGCAGTGCAAAAACAAATAAGAGTGGCTTTTTGTTTGTTTCCCATGTAGGAGGCATTTACTTGATAGAATCAGTCGTCTTTCTTGTAGATTTTCTGTATATATGTTTTAGTAGAACTCTAAAATGTCCTCCTTGATCTCCTCTGTTTCATCCTTCAATACTCCATTGACGTCCAATCTCCCAATATAATTGTATTCAAACCATCCATTCATCATTTTGGGTTACTTTAACCGCATCCGAATCCTACTATCCTATCTTTTTTCTTTAAACCATATATGTTAGCTCCCGTAGAGCATGACTGAGATAGGTGCGGCCGATTGTACGTACACCTATAACTATTGTAGGTAATTCAAAATGCTTATATCTCCCTTCCTGAATGGTAAATAAGGATAATCTTTATTAACTGGGTACCTCGTACCCTTCTTCATATCGCTTCTTTTACTTGTTACAACTTGTCTCTAACTTTCGACTCCGTTATTCCTTTTACTGTAAGACTAGATAAGTATTCAGGAATCGTACACCTTTTAGTATACACATGATCAACCGAAGACTTCTCATATACTCATCATAAGCAATATGGAAAAATTGAGTTCCTCTAACTCAACACTTTCACAACTATATCTCTTATCGATCATCTTTCTGAATATAGGCATCGTCTTATTAAGAATAGAAGTTCGGAATTTGAATTCTTATAACTGAGCTCTACCACACGATCTAGAGTAAGAATAAAGAGTGACAGCCCTAAATGCCCTGTAGCCTCCTTCTTATAAGTGTGGTGCACGACACACCCATAAACAAGACTCTACTAGACACGGCTTGTAGACTCCCTAGGACAGAACTGCTCTGATACCACTTTGTCACGCCCCCGAACCTGGGGAGGCGCGGCTGGCACTCGGTGCCGAGCTGGCCCGAGCGAACAACTCTGTAACTCATAATCATTCGATCCAAACTATAACATACATAGGTCGAGTTGGCTGAACTCATTCCTTTTGTAACTATCATGGCCAACATGGTCACAACTCATAATGTACAACTGTAAGTGGGCAACAATATATAAATAAACTATCGTTCTTAAGACACGAATACATAAGGGCCGGCAAGGCCTCTGGCATGCTGTACAAAATAGACCTTTGTCTACAAATCCTTTAAGATTATTTGACATGAAATGGGACAGGGTATCGATCTACCCTTAAGTCTGTAGCAAAACACTGACACGATGACTCATAAACTTGGCTGCACTCCGAATGAGGTGGAGTCTTACCGATCCTTCGCTGAATTCTAATCTTGTTTACTATGAGGGCTCGTCAAACTGTTTGTCTATACCTGCAGGCATGAATGCAGCATCCCCAGGCAAAAGGGACATCAGTACGAATAATGTACCGAGTATGTAAGGCAATATACTGAAAGCTGAAACTGAACTTATAATATAATGACTGCAGGTAGCTGCAAGTCAAAGATAATCTAATGACATGCTTACCTGCTGATACTGACTCAATTCTCTCAATACTATAAGTAAAATAGATGTCCGGCCCTATAAGGCTCGGTAAATATATATATATATATATATATATATAACTATATAACTGCTCTGCCGTAGTAGGCTCGCTCATAGGCGCTCGGCCATACTAGGCTCTGTATCTCGAGCAACTGGGCTCGCTCATAGGCGCTCGGCCATAGTAGGTTCGGTATATAACTTACCATCTGATCAGAGGTTTCCCAATAGGGGCCTGCCCATCGATTATAGCTCGATGGTAATGAAAATACTTTTAATAATGTATATATAGACTCTCTTCTATCTTGACTGGAATAAGGAAATACTCAAATGAATATGAAGTCCTGATAAAGAGAATATTGTAACTTGTGAGACTAGCAAATTATACGTAAATTTTGGGATATGAATTTTTCTTTATGCTTCATTATCAAACTTATGTAATGACGAGATAATGCCAAAATGAAGGAAGGGCTTAGCCTTATCATACCTGGAGTAGGGGAAAAATATTCGTACAATATCAGCACTTGTGCCATTGTTTATCCGAGTCAATCTCTTGTCTCCACATGTCACTACATCATCAATCTCATTGACCATTAACTCTTAGGCCTTTGTAATTTGTATTTTCCCGTTACTTCTTGATTCTTTGATCCATTTTATAGTTCTTCAATTTACAAACTTCATCATCAGTTTCCTTACTTAGTCAACAACTCTCGTGATATGCTATGACCAAATTTGTTTTCATCCTCTGCTTCACTTCGTCAACTTCATGTTATTTGATTCCTTGACTCCTTAATTCAATTCATGCACATGAATCCAGTAGGTGTTACTTTGTAGATATTTAGTAGGAGGGGAAATGGATAATTTCATGTTGAGGCATATATAGAACGTTTAGCTCCAAGTGCTCCATCATGTTTATTTGGTTTTGTAGTAGAAAATGTTATGCACTTGTAACCAAGAGTATCCTCTGAGCAGCCATTTAATTTTAAAAACCAGCAAGGACTCTACATACGGTGCTCACACATTTTATGTTAAAGAAACCACCACATAACTTTAAGATGTTATAGCTACTCTCAGATTCTCTAAAACCAAGCTATGGATGACTAAGAAATCTAGTCCATGTGTCATCTAATTTTGTTGTCTAAAATGAAGAGTCATCAAATATGTTTAAGTTGCTGCCACGTTTTTTGAGTTTAGTTTTTATCCACTTATTAGGTAATTAGATAGTGTCCCATTATTCGGTAATTAATCAATTCCACGCATAATTAAAAATTCTCTTAAATTACTTAAAATACTACCCATTTTTAACATACCTTATTTACATTACTATCATGGCTATGTGGTACCTTGTACTGTACTAGTCCAAAAATACCGGGTATTTTAGCTCGGGCCGTATTTTATTCCAAAATGCCAAACCTCGACGAAACTCTCTCTTTTTCTCGCGATTTGCTTACCCTCTCACATTCATAAATTTACTTGTCCCTTGTTTGAATAGCCGAACTTACGCCGATTTACTTGTGGCGTACTTCCATGTACGAAAACATGGGGTGTAACAGGCTACACGTGGTATTAGCGCATCGGTCATCATGTCCATATTCTACCCTTCCCCACACCGTGAAGGTAACTAAAGGGCGTGTTGGTCACGAACTCTATTGCGTGTTGTTACCCGCCTCTTCCTATTAGTCCCGGAAGAGGTTAGGACTACTATCCTAAAAGAGAAGTACTAGGCAAACCCTCAGGTTTGAAAGGTAAAGTTCTAAGGCGACAAATAAAAAACACATAGGACTGCAGTACATGGGAACACATAGGAGCATGTAAGAGGCTCAAATTCACCTCCGCAGATAATGCACATAACATCACGACTCAAACACAAATAAGGAAAATATTTAGATTCAGAAACCTAAGATATGGTGTCTAAGTGAGTTCAGAAGATAAACAGACAGGCAGGTTATTTTATTAACTTGGAAACCCTAATCAGTTTTGCCTACTAATTAAAAGAACTTGTTAAGCATTGAGCAACATATACAGGAAAGGCAGATTCTCACTTTAATGATTCAACCACCTAAGGCTTGCCTAGGCGTAGGAATAAGGCTCGGTAATTACTCGGATTATTAAAAAAAATTGTTTGAGTTGTGTTGCCTAAACATGTTGTACTTAGAAAAACGCGGAATTAATACCAGTTATAAAAACATGGGGGGACCGTTCGTTAGGCCTTTCTCATGCTTCAGTAGTTAAACTAGGAGTTGAATGAGATCCTAAAACATGATGTCTAATATGCACGTATAGAGATACAAAATGGTTTGTATGCTAAATCCTAGGCAGGATCTTCTAAATGTATGCAGTTATACGCTTTCAAAATATACAGCAAGTATGAGAGTGACCTGTTTATTAGTTCTTTTCCTAGATTAGGGTCTCTACGTATAACATGTGAGGGTATTGCAGATTTTGTTAACACTCGTTTAAGGCAAGATCTAGATTACATTTTCAGAATCACAAGATAGCAATTTTTTTATTGTTATTACTGATCCTATGAACAGGATTTTCTAAGTGAGGATGATATGCTGAAAGAAAAGTAGATGTATCAACATAAGTGACAAATGCATAGCATGCTTGATCCCTAGACATGGTTACTAGTGCGCACATAGGAAAAAATAAACCTAAAGAAACATGATATCTACCCATACTTATACTATAGCATGCATACCCCACCCATTTTTTCACTATCCAGCCCCAGAATAGTATTTACAAATTATTACAAGACTAGGAATATGAATTACATAATTAAAATAGGAAAAGAAGAAGTTAGGTATAAGGAGCCTTCCATAGTAGGCCCAAGTATCCAGGTCCTCAATGCCATGTACTGTTATTTCATAACCCTTCATAATCCGGGTGTGTCAGAGTTCCCTAAGGATCTCAGAGGATCCCAGGCAGTGCTCACACCAGATCTCATAGCCAAGACGGAGTAAGTGCAGTTTGGAAGGGTCGACTCTTGTTTGTCAAAGTTCAGAGGGAGTTCAAGGGTCCCAAGGCAATGCTCAAAGAAGAGGGGCGATCTTAAGAGGTCTAAGATTATAGTTAAAGTGCTCATAGTTTGAGGAGTTTGAGTAGAAAACAGTTTTTGAGAGAAAAGAGAGAGGTTTAGGGGAAATAGTTTGAAAAAGGTATGGCAATCCGCATAGACAACATACCAACACAACACACATAGATTAAGAAACAGGAAATAGGACAAGTTCAACATTCACAAACAGGGGGATGAAGGATTGGGGATAAGTAGGAAGCATATAGGGATAGGAACACAATAGGAAGAGTTACACATAAACTCAGAATCAGAGAGATACTGAGGGGTTCTAGGTACATCATGTACTTCCGGATTACAAAAGAACTAAGTAACATATCTCACAGATTGTTGTAGGCCAGGAATCATAAGTGGGGCAGAATCACATTGGGGTATGCTAAGGGGGATAATACTTCATAAACATGTTGAGTCTAAGGAAAGGGCACATTGAGAATCATGCTAGTAGAGCAGTAGAGTAGACATGCTAATTGCAGTTTGAACAACAAAAACCATAAGTAAAACATATTAGGAGCAGGGTGAATTGAAGCACCAAAGAAACATATTGCTTTTGAAACTTAAGTTGAAATTAGGACATACCAANGAGAGAGAGAGAGAGAGAGAGAGAGAGAGAGAGAGAGAGAGAGAGAGAGAGAGAGAGAGAGAGAGAGAAAGTTTAGTTGTGAGAGAGAGTTCAGAACCATGTGTGTCTGTGTGTGTCAATGCATGGATAAAGTATATATATATAGTTTGGAACTAGGTGAAAATAAGGTAAAAATCAGACTGCCCAGTAATTATAGGACTTAGAGAATCAATTAATAGTAAAATCAGTACACGTATCCCTACAATTAAGGGAATTATTCAAACAGTGAGTGAAAAATAAGGAGAGAATGTAAAATAGTGTTCATAACAGGCCATTAGGTAATCCGTAATTGAAGGTTGAACTCAAACGTCAAGTAGGTAAACAGAATTAAGGAAAGTTATTATGCACATAAACCAAATCAAGCAGACAATTGAGACTAGGTTCAGAAAATATTAATTAAGGAAGAAATATCAATCAACGGTAATGAATCAAGGTAAGAAATAGATTAGAGATTGGAAATCAGTAAGAATATCTCATAGGAGATCAGCAAGACTTTCAAATCATAGTGAATCAAGGATTAAAATAACAACTAGTGAATAGAGATCCCTGTGTATAAACGAAATAACCACATTATAAGCAAAGCAATTAGTCAAGAAATAATTGAGTAACAAATAGCATAGAATCAAGGATTCGAGCAAGCATAATACTAATTGAAGAGAGTTAACATGAAATGACACGGACGTTTAAGAAAGAACATGAGAAACACTAGTACATGAAATTAGGGTTCATGTGAGTTATGGAGTGAGCAGTGAGATAGACGGGAAGCAAGAAAAATCAAATACGAACAACATATGGTAAAGATCAATGACACATAAACACATATGCAAGCATACATGCAAATTAGTAGTTTCACGGTTTAGGTCTAAAATTAGGGTTTTCATCATGAGTCAGATAAGGAGAGAAACTTAAAAGAATTGCTAAAACATAGTAGAGATTCTAGGAAGATGCTAAAAATCATAGGAAAATCATTCAGAAGCAAGGTCACAAAACCTTAGTTGACAATGAAGAGTCGTTTCTTAGAAAAAATTAGAGAACTTTTGGGATAACAAAATAGCTTAAGGTAGACATAGATCTAACATAGATCTGAAAGAAAACCGGAAAATCTTAGATTTTAGGGTTTCAGAGAACCTAGAAAAATGAGAAAATCTTAAAGTTTTGCCGGCTTTAGCCGGAGAGGTCACATATCTTACTCAGATGGCCAGAGGTGGCCAGAGATGGCATGGGGAACCATGGGAGGAGTTGAACCACTCCAGGTTCATCTGAGGGCCTCAGGGTGTCACTAGACCAGCGCGAGGTAAAGTTGTAACCAAGAGAGGATGAGAGACCATGGTTTCCGGCGATGGAAGTGGCCGGAGAAGACGAACCATCTTCATCGGAGAAGAAGAGACTGGAAGTCTCTAGAGAGAATCAGAGAGATAGAGATATAATGTGAGAGGAGTGAAAATGAGGGGAAGGGGGATAGGTAATTAGGAGTTAATTAAGGTAAATATTAATCTGGGTCGTTGATTCAAATGGATCAATGACTCAAATTGATCGAAGGGTTGGGCCGGGTAGAAATTTAGGTGTCACGACCCAAAATCGGTCCAGGTCCTGATGGGGCCTAACGGTGGCGTTAGGAAAGCCAACGAACAACAATAACAATGAAAGTGCGGAATACAATAACAACATGAGGTAAGGCCGTAGAAACAAGCTGAACCACAGCTAGGCCCAATGCATATAGAACCCCGATAACTACAATAAGTGTGTGCCAGGACTAGTGTCACAGGGTCAACAAGCGGCTACATAGATACAACTGTAGAAAATACATATACAAAATATACAAGCCGCAGTCTGGAACAAAAGACTGTGCAAAAAGGAAACTAGAAGGCTCCAGAAGTGCTGTCAGGGGAACGCTAAGAAGACCGCTCACCGTCTGGAGCGACCNCAGTGAGTATCCCGTCTAAACTCGTAAAGAGTAGTGACGAGAGGTAGAATACATACTCACTAAGGTCCAGTACATAATAAAACAAAACACATGCTAAGCAATGAATTATGTGAGATAGTACATCACGTATATGAACATGTAAGCAACAATCAATGACTGATCTTAAACATAGTCTCTTTTTGTAAACTATTCATAGTTATATTTCTTGTTCTCTTACT
>ML274230.1:0-13388 GCA_005239495.1 Nicotiana undulata | reverse complement strand
CAAAAATCGCCCAACAATGGAGAAAATAGACTGAAATTCGCGAAGATGGCTTTTTTAAACATTCTGCCTAGGTCTAGTTCCTTAATCGCGATTGCGGACAAAGCCATGCGATCGCGAAGCACAAAGTCCCACTGCCTCTCAACTTACCCTACGTGATCGAGGAATAGCCCACGCGATCGTGAAGCTCTGCCTTCACCACTCACGCGATCGCGTCTCTCCCCACGCGACCGCACTGACCAAAACCTTCCACTCCTCACCAGCCCACTCTCCTTTACGCATCGCGACCCTGGCCACATGTTCGCGTAGCACAACCTTACAGACCCACGCGATCGCAACCTGACCCCTGCGATCGCATAGAGAAAATTTCACCCCTGACCAACTTAGCCTACGCGATCGCGGACCCTTCTACGTGATCGCGAAGAGTAAAAATACCTACAACAAAAACCAGCAAAACAGCTATCTCTCAGATCCAAAAATCGATCCGTTAACCACCCGAAACTCACCCAAGGCCCTCGGGACCTCAACCAAACATGACAACACATCCCATAACCTCATTCAAACTTAGTCGAGCCTTCGAAAAACCAATAACTACGCAAAAACACCCAATTCCCTTCGGATTCAAGCCTATGAACTTTGAAACTTCTAAATTTGACCAAAGATGCCGAAACCATCCAAAACACGTCCGATTGACCTGAAAATTTGCACACATATCTAAAATGACACCACGAACCTGCTCCAACTTTCGTAATTCCATTTCGACCCCGATAACCTATATTTCACTGCCGACCGAAAATTGCCAAAAACTCAACTTCGCCATTTTAAGCCTAATTCTACTCCAGACATCCAAACCACATTTCGAACACACTCCTAAGTCCCAAATCACCCAACGAAGCTATACGAGCCATAAAATCTACATTCCGAGGTCGTTTACCAATAAGTCAACTCCCAGTTGACTTTTTCAACTATTAAGCCAATTTAAGAGACTAAGTGTCTCAATTCTCACCACGACCACTCCGAACCCGAACCAACCGACCCCACACATCATAATTAGGTTAACTAACACATAACAAAGCTGAAACATGGGAAACAGGGCTAATCTCACGGAACGACCGGCCGGGTCGTTACAGATATGTTGGTACAACAATACATTTTATTAATTAAACAATAAATAGTAAAATAACATGTTAATAACTACACTAGTTACAATAGTAAATAGTAAGCAAATATGAAAATAGATAGATATTCCATAAACAAGGAGAAAATAAAGTGACACTATCTGCATCGTATTGGTGTTGCACAACAGGATAAGAAGCAAAGTCAAAATAAATGGAGGAAAGAATTTGAGAATATAATACAAGGTCCACGCCTTTAAAAGTTATGGACACAAATGGTATACGTCTATAATTCCATTGAGAAGTAATAGCACCAGAGGTGAGCATCTCAAAAGAAAAACAAAGACAAAAAAGTTAAAAAGGTTATTCATAGAATCTCTCGCATAGAGTTCGTGAGATCAATAAATTTACTAGCTTATATATATGCTTTTTTGGTCAGATATATATGCTAGCCCTTTCTATTGGGAGCATGCTCCTAGTTTTATTATAAACTTGTTGGTGAATGATTCAATTTGAGAAAGCTATTCGTTTGAGTTCAAAAAAAACTTCAGCCCTACCCCAAATATTATTTATGTATTTATTTATTTATTTTTATGAAGTTGTGGTTTATAATATTTTCAATAGTTTCTAGATATTTAAACTTTAATAATTTTAAAAATTAGACTATAATTAAGATACATAAACCAAACAAAATTTAAGAAATTTGAATGCTGACACTCCAAAAATTAAGAATTTGAGTGCTAGATATCTAGAAGGATATGATATTCCATAAATTGTTGGGGAAAAACAAAATGACTTGTTAATCTACGGACACACGGTATGCACGCGACATCTCACCAATGAATTTAATAAAATTAATGATTGGACCCAAAAAAGAAAGCATGATATTTGATTTTTATGAAATATAGAGGATCCGACTTTAGTAAACAATAAGAAGGAAGTTTCCAATTTGGATCTACATATATTTTCAAGTCTTTGGTTTGACGGCCCCTAAATTCTCAGAAATCCAAAATCAATGAATATTAATCTGTGCTCCAAAATCAATGAATACTTAAACATGTATAAGGAATTTCCTAAGGAAAATTACATGTTCAAGGAATACTCATCTAGACATGTGTTTTATTTTTGTATGAAACAAGTTAAATTTAAAGTGGGCCATTGTGCTTAATTAGTATGAACATATGTTCATGTTTCTTAAAGGGAATTAGTCTAAACTGAATAGTATCGAATCATGTTAACAAATTTATTTGATATTTTCCACCAGCATAGGTATCGAGTAAATTCTATATGAACATAAAAATTCGCGATTCTCCTCTTATTACATTAACCAATAAGCCACACACTTGGCGTGCCGAATCATTGGGGGCCAAGGTCCATCAGTTCACCCAAAGGACAGGAAACGAAAGATGGTAAATAAAGAAGAAGGCCAAGGTTGAGACTGAAAGTAAGATTTCTTTTGTGTCCTATTCCTATGGAAATGCCACATCCAAAGCTACCTTCTTGATGAATGATGTTGATAGGTCTGTTGCTGATCTCCTATCCTTTATTGATTAAATTAACGAATTTAAGTATTTTTATTTTATGTAATATTCTTCTTTTAGTATTTCAGAGAAATTGACAACTTCTGTATTGGGAACCTATTTAATCTTAATATCTCAATCTTTATCTTATCGACATGACTTGTTGCAAATCTTCGATAGGAAGCGCTTCTTACCGTATAGGATGCGACGCGAATTCGAATATAATTGGGCTTCAATATAGATTTCAGATACAGATGAAAAAAAATGACTTGTTGCGATAACAATTATGTATAAGCTGACTTTTCATTAGGTGAGAGACATAAAGGGACATGTGAAAGTTTTGTCATCTCTCATTGTTGTAGTTAGGAGAATTTCAGCACTTTGCATAATTTCCTAGGCTATCTACTGGCAGAAAATATTATTTCGAAAATGTTGTCTAAACAATATTTATTACAATGTTATCAATAATATTGAATAAATATTTTTATCTCAAAAAATATCTTTCACTCATCAACTAAACACTAATTTTTTTGTCATACCAAACACGCTTCATTTGATTATTAAATTGTGTATAGAGTCAAATATCCAAATATAAAAAAGGGGTAGAGAATGAATGTTTATAGCAAGCACCTTAACAAATAATGTCAATACAATTTTCCAAAAAACTGTTATTGTCCTCTTCAAGTCTAGGAAGTATGATTGAAGTTGATAAAGACAAAGGAAATTTCTAGATAGTTATTTATTATAATTTATATAAGTAAGTCAAGGATGAACATATGTTTTGTTAGCTAAGGAAAAAACACAGAAGCCACTGTTTTATTCTGGATTAAATCTAAAAGGTCTGCTTATTCTCTTGTATAACCCCTTCTTCCAAGAAACTTCCTAAACTATATTCCTTAGATTAATTTCAACCACAAGTTGTGTTTTGTGATTATTTTTTAGGTATATAGTCCGTACAAGGAAAGGACAATTCTCCCAAATATTCATTCCTAGTTCCATCCTTATAAATTAACACTTGGCATATGCATGTAACTTCAAGAAGACTAGCTTGATAATAATACCATTTTTTTTAAGTCTATCTTCTTTCATCAAGTATATATATATATATATATTCACTGGCTCGATTAATCCTTATATATTCGCCTTCTTGAAAGCTTCCTCGATACCTTCATTTTGTTCAAAATTTGCACCAACATGTCTCCAATCAACTCCATTAATCTGCCAAGGATCTTCTCAAAACTTGACAATAATGGTGATGGACTCGTGAGCCTCAACGAGCTAAAGGGATTTCTCGATACCATAGGCATTAATTCAAGCCAAGAAGAGCTTGAGTTGCTTGTTGGGAAAACAAGCCTCGACTCCATTGACTTTTTCCTCTTCTATGATGCCATAACAAAGGCACATATTAAAGAAAGCAAGCGAGAAAATATTTTCTTGGAAAATGACTTACAGAAAGTCTTTAGTGTATTCGATTTGAATGGTGACGGATTTATATCTTGTGAGGAGCTGCAGAGTGCATTGTCAAGATTAGGGTTGTGGGATGAGCAATGTGGGAAAGATTGCATGAGCATGATTAATGTTTATGATACAAATTCAGATGGGAAGCTTGATTTTGAGGAGTTTAAGGATATGATGTTTGTTAATTAAGAAAGTGTAATTTGGATTAGAAAGCAATCCCGCTTCCAATCTACCAGAAAAATGTTTTAAGCATTTGTAATGATGTTATGTTGATGGTCCGCTGGGGATTGTAGACGCAGTGTAATAATACACTTTTAATATTCTACTCTAGTAAATTTTTAGCTGACCATACAAGTGGATGTCTATGACTTTTCTATCATGTTCAATTTTTCCTACAAGTAAACTTTCAACATATACAAGTATTTATATTTGCAAATTGCAAGAATTTTAGGATTTTCGTTTCTCAACCAGACTCTTTCTTGTAATATCAGCAACCTTAATTGACACTTCAAACCACTCCTTCTACTTCATTTTATGTGGCACCATTTAATTTAAATTAATTACTCATTTTACCTTAATAACGTGTTTAACAGACACATAGAAACTACTTATTTATACTTGTATACAGTCAAGCCCGATTTTGTATGATTAAAACTCTTTCTTTATTTCGTGAACTCCATATCTCGTCAAACACCTTCGTGTAAATTGGGATGGAGGGAGTATAGTTTATGTGAGAAAAATAAATGATAAGTTAGATTATTAGATATAGTTACGTGACTAACTAATGAACAGAGAAAAATAATTTAGTAAAAACGTAAAATAAGATTGAGTGAAAATTATCTTGGATATATTAATTATAGGAAGAAATTAAGTTATTAAACAATATAAATATGAAAACAAAGAAATAAATTTATCAATAATAAAAAATAATTATATAAATTATATAATATATATAGAAAAATAGTAATTTTGGGACCCTTAAATTTTTGGGGCCTAAAGCAAGTGCTGCTTTAGGGTCTGGCCGGCCCTCATTTACACATAAATAAATTTAAGAAAATTCCTTTCTACTCATTTATCACCAAATATGTCTTGTAAATAGATTAAGCAATTAAATTCATGCAAATTGTAACAAAATTAGTGGAACAAGTTAATAATATTAACAAAAAAAAAAGTACACTCAATTTCTAACTAGGTCATGATAATAACAAAACAATAAATAAAAGATTAAAGAACTATGATAAAGAAAGGACCGAGAATTGGAAGAACAAAGGAACAAAGATAATTAGAATTGGAGTTAAAATCAAATTATTAGAAGAAAAAAAACTAAACAAAAGAAGGCAAAACTGTTGACGTGGAGTTGGAGCCGGCAGAAGTTCTGGAAAAAAAGGGACAAAGACAAAGTAGGTTATAGGTTGGAGATTTGGAGTTAAAATAAAAATAATAAAAAAGGTAAAGGGTAAAATAGAATTATGGAGTAATAAATTAAGGCATAGTTGGAAAGAAAAATAGGAAACAATCTCACCACACCAAATCGGTTGCTTAAAAAAATAGGACTTTTCATTGTTCTGGTACAAAGTATTTAATAATACAATACAAACAATTTAATGAAACAGTCAAAACAAACATTGTTTTGGATACAATGGGTAACGGCCGTCCAAACAATCTGTTATAGTCTCAATGATTTTTTAGTTCTTCTTCGTTCTATTTTAAATCGACAAGCTATAAAAACGAGAACAAACCACGATCAGTGGCTGAGCCAGGATGTTCACTAAGGGGAGTCAAAACATAAAGAAATAAACTTACCAAGAAGTCAAAGGATTTTCTTGAACTCAAGTAACAAAATATTACTTACTAAGTCAAAAACTAAAACAAATTAAACCTTAAAAAAAATTGCTCAAGTAATAACAATAAATAAGAAAAAAAGGAAAAAGATTTCTCCGCGGAGACAATAAAATTAGGGGTGTTAATGATTTGATTCAGTTTGTTCCCATGAAAATCTTACAAATTTTGAATTAGTTTGTCGAGTATAATCTATATGAGGCTTTTTCAATTTTGTATTACACCATCTTTTGCCCTATTGTACAACAAAAAAGCCCCCATATTCTGGGGGCGCGCCAGGGAGTGAAATCATATCATAGACGCTTTTCACCAATCAAAAGCTTCCAGTTAGAATGAGGACCCTCGCTGCCATCAAACTTAAATGGCACCCATCCTAATGCATTTGCAATTTCTTCAAGCTCTTCGATAACAGGTGTTGTGTCACGAATATAAACTCGTCCCCCAGGTCGAAGAATTCTGTCCATTTCTAGCATGATAGTCGTCACATTACATCTGCATGAATGTGGGAATAAGATGCGAGAACATATAATCACTCTCAAATAAACTGAAACTACTCTCATGAACCACATGGATCGATAAGATAAGGCAAGGTCAAGAAGTACCATACCTATTTCTTTCTACTGAGAAAAGAGCAGCTGCATGGAGTAAATCATATGTTCTTGGATAAGTATCAAATGGCTCACACCTGAAGTTCAAACCAATAGAAACTGGTTAAGCTTTTCGTGTCCATGGTCTAATTGGTTGGTTAGAGGTCATTTTCAACCACTGAAATTGATTTTGGTGTAGATCAGTTATTCGTTTGATACGTGAACAATTATAGTGCAATTTAGGATTTTCAAATCCACAGGCACCGGTTATCACATGTTTAATACCAACAAAAAAAAGGAGGTATGCGTAGTGTATTGTTTTGTGGATGTTCATGTAAATTATGAACTTATGTTAGTTTAGAATCATCAGTCAATAACTCAGATTATTTGACTCCATAAACATTTTGATGCAAAAACCATCCAAAGAAAGCGGAGTGTACATTACCAGTCGTGCATGACTCCAATGAGACCCCGGTCATATAGAACAGGCAATGTATTAGAACCACTAACAGGAACAACATTCATAACCCAGCAATCGATGTTCAAATCATGCAAAGCAGCTGCAAAACTACCAAAGAATCTCAAGTTAGGAATAGTGCAGCTTAAACATTTTTCAGACAGCAAAAGCTTAGATGTTACCAGAGCATGTAAAATGGAATGACCAGACCCGACTTTTTTAAATGGAACATACCCCCCATATAAAGCTCTCATGTCCATCACGTTTCGTAGGTTTAATTCTTTCCAATGGAACGCACCAACATATCCACTTATGATTTCATGCCAAAATTTTGACTCTGCTTTATAAATTTCCCTCCTAGATAATTCAGCGTCCATTTTTATACTAAACAGCCTGTCCAGTGGAGAGTGAAGGCGTGCGGGCCAAGTAGTCACGTTAGCTCCATAGCCGTTCTCAGGTAACTGTGTGATGCATGTCTTTAGGTTTACGTTCCTGCCAAAAAGAACCAGTAAAGTGAGTATCAGCGCCACATAATTAGGAGTTCACTCACAACTTTGTCACTACTTTATTCGGCTGCGTTAAGATCCCTATTGTTAATTACCCCCTCAACCAATGAACTTTTGGAAGGAAAAAAAACTGATAAATTCATCATAAAAAGCAAACAGTGAACAGGACTAGTAGATATGAGTACATGACTCAACAGGAGTCCAAGGAAATTGCACGACATGCATCCTGAATTGATGACATTACAGCATGCTACATTATGAAATTGGCAGAATAGAGTACGAATACCAGACGTTATCTGGATCGTCACCAGCATCACATAGAGAAGGTTGAACTGCTGGACCACGACTGAGATAGCAGCTATTATTCAGCGGCTTCCTCCAAATGGAAATGTCACCGTCATTCTTTAGTAGTTCCCAACATAGGCGTCGAGCAAGATCCTGCATTTCTGCATAACAGTAAGGAATATAAAGCATGAAGCAGCATGTCGTTTTACCACAGTTAGAAGAGCTCACAATAACGATTTAGCTGAAAGGGAAAGTGACAAAATTGATGGACATGGCATTCAATTTACAAGAAGCTTCCTAACTCATTAACATCTCTGACTCTCCTTGTGCTACATAAAGAGAAAGCTAAAGATGGACGCTTTACATAATTCACCAACAGAAACAAATCCTGAAGATTCATGTCTACATTTCTAACTCGTATCAACCACTATTTGATGGTTCCATATTGCTAGATATTGGATAAAGATGTTACCTTTCAACAGTGCAAACGAGTTTTCTTCATGTCCGTAAACAGGTTCCGCTTTCCGAATAAAGTATCCTCCTGCCCTAAGCATCCTGTTTACCTCTAGGAGCAGAATTCCATCTTCACCGGCAAAATTAAAGACCAATAAATGAGAAGTGAGAGATCAAGTTGGCAATAAGATTTACCCCTTAAACCATATATATCATTGGAAAAGAGAAGGAAAGAAGACGCAATGCTTGTATTGCAATGCAAATACAATTTACTAAAAGAAGAATACATGTAAAAGTTCAAAAGATGGTTTGTTTCTATTTCTCATATTTTTGACAAGTTTCTTTATATTTCCCATATTGTGTTGCTTTCCCACGTCTAGCCGTTTTTTTTTTTTACAGAGTGGGGATGAGATTGGTTTTAGTTGAAAAGAATAGTTTAAGACATGTCGCGAGATTGAAACCTAACTTTACACCAGATAATTTGTACCATAACAAAACATTTCAGCTCTGTATAGAAAATAGCAGAATTCTGAACAATTTCTTGGACAAAAACTTGAGGATGAATAGCAATCACTAGTGAAACAAATAGTAAAGCAAACAAGACGTACCATCACGGGTCCAATTAATGCTACATCTGGAACAATGTATCAAGTCAAATGCTTGGCTAGGGTACAATAGACGGTGTGTAGCAAATGCTGTTAACATAGCAGGCACTCCACGTTCCAATGCAAATTGAATCTTATGCTTATGCATATCTTTTGTTGCAATGGACAATGTGCTGACATTGCGGTCCATTAGATAAGCACCAAAACTCGCTACACCACCACCGATATCCATGGCAACTCTTGTTCGTTGGCCAAAAGCAATTTCGCGAACCATCTATGGTTGGAGGAACATGGTAGCATAGTTCAGTCATATTGATAAGACATAAACCAAGCAGGAAGCGGAAAAGGCAGAGTACCTTGGAAATGTGATCCAAATATTGATTTGCACCGTGGACAAATTGTGTCCCATCTCCTGGAAATATGCACGTGTTTCCCTTCTTTTTTACCCACTTATTGTTTGCTTTGTCTTTAAAGGGTGTATAGGGCACATTGGAAAGCCAGACCTGTTTAAAGTTAAAGCTTTAAGAGCAATGCCTTGAATCTTTGAATGAAGGGAAAAGGAACACTCTTTTTTTCATTTTAACATCAACATTAATGGTGGATAAGAAGTTAGAACTTTTTAATACCGTTTTCTCCGTCATTTATAAAACTTAGATATGCTCATACATACATCCAGACTTAGTTCCAAAATGTGAAGAAGACAATAGTGAAAAATTCAATGACGAAACAGCAAAATAAGCATCACAGCTCACACCAGAGAATAACTGATCACATATCGAACCAATAGAGGAACATTGTGGCATTTTCCCACTAACAGGAAAGTAAAAGAAGAAAGCAGAAAATAGTGATCGACAATGGTTAGAGAAAAACCACGATTATCTACAGTAAATAATTAGGCAAGTTTCTAATTAATTGGATACCTGACATATGTGGTGAGTACATTATCGATAACATTGATCAGACAATCAATAATGATATTTATCCAAGAATAGTTAGTGCAAATGCAAGACCAATTCACATGCACTATGGTTAGAATGCAGAGTGGCAAAATTAGGTCATGACCGAAAAAACAAGGCACATGTACCTCTCCAATAGCAGCTGACAAATTCCTAATGCTAAGTAGTTATTGAGTTAGCTAGATTCTAAGAGAGCTGAGAGTGTACATTCACCAGGATAAAACAGTAAAGAAAAGTTTACTACCTAACCTATAACTTAAAACTCCCCAACCTGCCTCATGCTATTATGTACAGGCAACCATAACCTAGCCAAGCACCAAAAGTCCAAGACAAGCCATTTGCAACTATTTCGTAAATTCGACTATAAGATCAACCATATACCAAATGTATTTCTTGCAAACGATCACCGATAAATACGAAACTTTTATAATTCAATTAGTCAAATCCACCAACACAATTAATTAGCTAAAGATGGAGAAACTTAATTAACTAGAATTACAATAATGAATAAAACATAAATGGAATACCTCATCCTTGCTCTTTGGCCATGGTATTCTTAACTTGTAATCTTTAGGCCTTGGCACCAAACAATCCAGTCCTTTTCCTTTTGTGGGGCAATGCCTTTCCAAATTTCCCCCTCTTTCTGACAAATTCAACTTGGAAATTTCCTCCACATTATCCAAACAAGGAATATAATCCCTCATACTCTCATCACAAACTCTAAATTTTCCAATTTTACCCCTCAAACCACCTCTATTCTCATCACTCTCCAATGCCTCACCAGTCCCATTAACCTTGCCATTCACCACACTGTCAATGAGCTCCTCATCAAACTCCCCCACCACAAAGTCATTAGTCATTGCACCATTCTCGTCAATGATCCCCGTCCGTTCCACCGCCATCCCCGGCAGCCTGAGCGGTGGAGGTGGGGGTTTCCCGGCCACGGTAGAGGTGGTTGTTTGATTAGGAATTGAAGTAAAAGACATAGGAAATTCATAAGAAGAAGGGGTTGTAGTAGTAACAGTGGTGATATCAAATGAAAAACGTTTGACTATGAAGAAAAGGAAGATTGAAAGGAAAGAAAGAACAATAATTTTGAGGAAAGTTGGAGTCTTTGTGAGTGAAGCATGATGATGATCTGAAAAAGATAAGCTACTGATTAACCCCTTCATTTGTTTTTTTTTTCTGATTGGCCAAGCAAATTCAAGAACTGAACTTGGGTTTTACAAAGGGTGTTTATGGGGTTGAGTTTCTATTGGCTTTTTGGAAAAAAATCAAGAACTGAACTGAACTTAGTTTTTATTGGGTTTTTTGGATTTTGATTCTTTGCTGGTTTTACATGGTATTGAAAGAGTAGACTTTTGGGAGTGATGCTCGTGGGAGCCGTGAACGTGACGATGGGGAGAAGAGTATACTTCTAATATATTGAGAGTATATATTATTTCTCGTACTTCAAGGAATGTTTTGGAGGGGGGGAGGGGCAGAAAATCTTAGGTAAGGTGAAGTCAAGAATCTGCTGAACTGAACTTGGAGTGTATATTTTGTGGGTCCCACCAGATTCTCCTTTTTGGGATATGTCATAGGGATAATCGGCAAGTGGATCGGGGTTTGTCAAGGAAACCATCTGTCCAATTCCTACGCTCAACCCTCAACAATAGTAGGTAGGGGTGGGCATAAAATCAGAAAAACCGAATTCCGAACCGAACCGAATTAATTCGGTATTTCGGATTCGGTTATTTCGGTATTTCGGTCTAATTCGGTATTAATTTTTCGGTATTTCGGTTCGGTTTTCGGTATTACAATTTTAAAAATTCGGTATACCGAATATACCGAAATTTTAAGTATATATTTTTTTGGACCTTACCTATACTAACACACCTAGTGTCCAACCCAATGTAATTCCCATTTCNGCTGTTTCTAAATGCAACAGCTTTTGTAGCGTTTTAAGGCATTTTGGGTGTTAGTTCACTTTCTATTATGTTTTAGCTTTAGTAATTACTGCATCTTCTTAATTATTATCGTTTGTTCCTGCCAAAATATATTTTCTACTCTATGTGCTCTTTTGGCGAAGGGTATAAAGAGGATATTTGCGTTGGTATTCATAAACCGAATACTTTACCGAAACCGTACCGAACCAAAATAATAAATACCGAACCGTACCGAACTAATTTGGTACAGTATTTGGTATACACAATTGATAAACCGAATACCGAAATACCGAACCGAAATTCTTAAATACCGAACCGAAATACCGAATGCCCACCCCTAATAGTAGGTTTGGATTGGACCAACCCGAGTTATTGGGTCTATCAAAATCGGAATTGGCTCTAATAGAGACCGAGCATGCACGACGTAGGGGTCAATTGGGGAAAAATTTGGTAAATAGCCACTTTTTTTAACGCTAATTAAGCTTTAGCAAGCGTTTTAAAAATATTTGAAGTTTAGTTATTTTTTAATGCGAAAATAAATTTTAACAAAAATTCTTGTTTACCCTAAAATTTAGATAACAATTAAACTTATATTGTGGTTTTAACGATATGTTATTTCACCCAATACCAGTTGATAAATGCGTAAGTAAATGACAGAATTAAAATAGAAATAAATCAAACTAGTGTGCGAACTGAGCCTCAACCTCGAATTACGGTACTCTTGAGGTGATAATAGTATGAGAACAATTAAGATAAAATAATTTTGATGAACAGTAACAAGCGAGAAAGAAAGAGTTATATAGCTTTTTCTCAGTGAACAACGATGTTTACAAATGACTGGAACTCCTCTTTATATAGTATAAGAATCCTAATTATGGTATATCTCTAATTACATAAGGGAATCGTATAAATAGCTAATTAACCGCTTCTGATTTAATCCGTTCCGAGATTCACGCCACGATCCTCGAGCAATCACAGATATCTCGTTCTTTTTGTTACTAAGTTATCCCCGATGTTACTCGAAGTCTATCTCCCCTGGCTTCAATTGATACCGACCTCGATCTCGAAATAGACTTCCATCTCGAACTTAGTGTCTCAGCTCTTCGATACAACGTCCTAGTCTCGATCAAATAGTGAAATCGGGTAGCCCCGATTTCTACCGTATACAGATAGTCCCCCCGTTTCTTGGAATATAATGATAAGAAACGAACTGAGCCTTCGATTTTTCTCTGACCTCGATAGACAATGATGTCATCCTCGTGACGTAAGCGATGGAAGTAAAATGTCCCGTCGGTACAGTTCCCCAAACCATTAATGAGCGTTAGTTGGCGACCGGCCAGTAGGGCCGTTTAACCGTCACCGTAAATCCATAAATAGGGCTTCCTTTCGTTGAATCAAACTTTACTTTCATCTTCATCTGTTCTTTTAAGATTTTATCTCTCTCAGGCTCTTCTCTTTCATTACTCTTAGGTCACCACCGCTAGTTTTGAACCACCAAACCTTACTATCTTCCTCTTTCTTTAACCCATACAATGATGAAAACATCCAAAATGGTTCCTCATAAGGAAAAAGCTTCCTCTTCTTCTTCACGGCAGGCCGGTGATAAAACATCGGTGGATCCGTGTCACGCCCCCAAACTAGGGGAGGCACGACTGGCACTCGATACTGTATTTGATCGAGTT
>MDKH01042942.1:0-28453 GCA_005239495.1 Nicotiana undulata | reverse complement strand
AATTTCCAATCGAAAGATATCAATTTTACTCAAAAATCCGAAACCGGGCAAAACCCGACCCCCGGACCTGTGTCCCGAAACTCAGAAATTTTTACAAAAAAATGTTCTTCATCTTCCCACGAGTCCGTACATATAAAGAACACCAAAATCGGAGTTCGTTTGACCCCTCAAATCGACCCTTGAAGGTCTCATAATCTCATGCCCCAAAATCCTATTTTTCTACTATTTTTCATGAATTAAAGGCTGGGATTATGGTCTATAATCACCCATAATCGAGTTTTAATGACTAGAACACTTACCTCAATGAAGAACAAGGATTTCCCTCTTCAAAATCGCCCCCAAGAGCTCTTTTCCGTACAACAATGGTGTAAAAAGGGTTTAAGTCGCGGAGGGTTTAATTATATATTTTTGCCCAGGTATTTCCGCACCTGCGACCTACTTACTCACACCTGCAGCTTCGCAGGTGCGATTCTCCTTCCGCGCCTGCGATCTCTACAGGTCTCCCCCGACTTCCAGACCTGCGACTCGACCTCCGCACCAGCGACCTCACGGGTGCGACCATCCTCTCGCACCTGCGGAAACTCTCCAGCCCCGCCATGTCTCGCACCTGCGGCTCCCTACTCGCCCCTGCGAGACCGCACCTACGGTTCTCCACCGCACCTGCGATCCCGCACCTACGGTCAAACTTCCGCAGGTGCGGAAATCTCAGTGATTCCACACCAGCAGCTTTTTTGCTGCAATTTCCAACTTCCGAAATTCCCGTTAACCATCCGAAATCAGCCCCGAGCCCCTCGAGACCCAAACCAAACTTACCAACATATCCCATAACATCATTCAAACTTAGTTGCACTCTCAGAACACCAAAACTAACATCAAAACACAAAATTCACATCGAATTCAAGCCTAAAAACTTTGATATTTCTAACATTCACCAATGATGCCGAACCTATCCAAATCAACTCCGCTTGACCTGAAATTTTGCAGACAAGTCCAAAATGACATTACGAACTTGTTCCAACTGTCGGAATTCCATTCCGACCACGATAGCCTATTTCCCACCGCCGACCGGAATCGCCAAAAACTAACTTTCGCCAATTCAAGCCTAATTCTACACCGGATATCACAAAATTATTCTGAACACACCCGTAAGCCCCAAATCACCTAACGAATCTATCTGAGCCATAAAATCCGCACTCCGAGGTCGTTCACCAATAAGTCAACTCTTAGTTGACTTTTCCCATTTTAAGGCTATTTTTAAGGACTAAGTGTCTGAGTTCTCATTTAACCATTCTGATTTCAAGCCTATCAATTCTAACACATTAATAATAGAATAACCAATCTATAATAAGTCAATAACAACAATTATGATGAAGGTTTTCTTGTAACGACAGACCGGGTCATTACATTTAAGCTCGAACATAAGTAAAATGCAGTAATTAGAGTGCAAACTATGACCAACATACGAGTTTCTATCATACCATCAACACCCCACACTTAAACCATTGCTCGCCCTGCGTAGTCAAACTACACTTCACGTAGAGACGACCTTTTCATCAAACAACTTTCCCAAGGCATCATGCCAAAATTATTTAAAGCAGACTAAGCACCCTATCATAACATCCTAGCCTCAAGACTCAACTCACAAACACCACATAGTTTTCAAAAACCTTCCCACTTACTCTAACACAGAGGCCAAATACATTACTATTTATTCACAAGTCATGTTTCCTCACACCAAAGATAGATAGTAGTTCCACACACACAATAAAATTCAAGAACAAATAGGAACTCAAGATAGAAAGAATTCACTCACTCTCAAAAATAAAAATTCATGTGCCACAAAAGATGTACCATAGGCTTGCCCGTAATGTAATACATTACTAATTGAACTCATTCAGTCAAGGATCAAGCAGAACTTAAATCAGTTGCAATGTAGGCTGCGGGACGGGTAGGATACAATATGGACAATAGTGACTACAACTTTTTGACAACTTTAATACATATACATTAACAATTCAAACCCCACACTTATGTTAAACCAAACTCCAACCTTCACAACTTAATAATATCATCTCCCAATTTTTTTAAGCATAAAAAAGATGAGAACTACCACTAGCAATGAATTGATTGTTTTTTCCTAATACACGTACAAAATGTTTTTTTCTTTTCAAAGTTCTGAAATATTTTGTTTCTCTCTTTTTCAAACAACATTTCTTCTTTTTTCAATTCCCCACACGTGGCTCTCATTTTTTCAAAACAGTGCACCTTTCTCTCTTTTCTATAGTTTCACTCACAAACCCAACCATACCATTATTTAGCTTTTAACAAGCTCATATCAGATTCAAGTGCTCAAAAGAGGTAAAAAAAGTTCAAACAGATAATCAATTCAAATAAAGAGGTCATGCTTCTATTGTGGTTGCCAAAGAAATTGAGTTACATTCTCAATGGGGTTAACTAAGATACATCACAATTAGGAGGGTCACATACATATATCTGGCTCAACAAAGAAACGCCTTTATCGCTTCCTAGACTAAACAAGACTGCTATTTCGCTTTGCAAACATACATGGCAAGTTCTAGACATCAAGTGAGATGCACATAATATCAACAAATACCTCACACACACATTGGCATATAACTCACTTAGGATCGGATCTATAGTGACTCTTTAGTCGAAGCAGTTAAGAAAAATCAAAATCAAAATTAGACAATTGAAGACAAGTATACAAGATTCAAGAAACGAGCCATGATGTCACAAATAAGACACTTAACACTCTCAAGGCACAAAAAAGTAAAGAAAATTTCCTCCTGCCTGTACTATGACTCAAGACTCTTTATTCCTACAAAGAGAAAAAGATAACTACACCCGATTCAAGCAAATTTCCTTGGAACAGAACCGCGGAACAAAGATAAATCAAGGGGGAATTATTACACTATTTAAGAAAATAAAACAAAAATGAAAGATATTTTTTCTTCTTCGACTTTGATCCCTTAAGAAGACCGCTGAGGAAATCCATCGTCTGGAAAAGTCAAATTTTTTCTTCTTGTCTTTATTTTTTTCCAAACAGAACAATGACGAAAACACATACACACACACACACACACACACACACATATATATATATATATATATATATATATGTATATGTATATATACACACACACACACACATCCCCCACCCCCACAGTTTAAATTATGGCATGTCCCCATGACCCAAATAAAAAGCAAGAGGTAAAGGAAACTCCCCTTAATGCTCTAGTCTTGGTCAGAATCAATGCCAGCCTCCACTTTGCATGCCTGACCCTGTGCACATATCCATGCAAAAATATTTATTTTTCCCTATTCGGATACACCCTACACTTCTCATGCTTACCATTTCCATCTCGCTCTTTTAGGGCCTTTGCCTTGAACTTGTCATGACACAAACCGATGGGCCGCGACGGGCACCCGGTACCTTTCTCAATCGAGTACCAATGTAACATATCTTTCGTATCATTCTATCTTAGGTAAATGAACCAGAGTAAAGCATGAGAGAATACAAACTTATACATATGACATACTTGTCTATAAGACCAAAATGTTCACTCGTTCCCTGAACATAGATCAATAAGGCCATACAATATTTCAAGTACACGACATATGTCTACAAGTCTCTAAGAGTGCATAAATGTCATAAAGGTTGGGACAGGGCCCCGCCATACTAGTCAATACATGTCCTAATCATACTGACCAAATAAGCAACTTTGTAGCAAATGGAGCGCACCAACACCTTCCGCTGAGTTGATAGCCTACTTGGAGAACTCTCAACCTGTCTATCGGGACCTGTAGGCATAAAACGCAGTGTCCCCAGGAAAAAGGGACGTTAGTAAAAATAATGTACAGAGTATGTAAGGAATGAAAATAAGTAAATAATAGACATGAGAGAAACATGGAGTAAAAGACTCGACATGTAAGTCAGAATAAACAACAACAACGACTACCCAGTAAAGTCCTACAAAGTATGGTCTGGGGAGGGTAATGCGTACGCAGACCTTACCCTTACCCCAAAAGGGCATCGAGGCAAGTCTGAATAACTCTATAAATCATGAAATACTCATAGTGTCATGTCATGCATAGGTACATGTCTTCATAACATCATCAAGCCTCTGAGGGCATCCCATCATATCATCTCGGCCACTGTGGGTAAATCATCAACATATACCAGCTGAGGTGGTGTGTATATAACACCGTAACCTTTTCCCATATCCCATGCACATATAATATACATATATACGTGTATATAACGCCGTCTGGCCATGGGTCAATGTAAATGAATGCAATGCATGAGAAGTAGGTCAATAAAATCTTTCGAAGGAGTGTCATAAGACTATTATGCCTTTGATTAATATCAAGAAATAAACTGTATCAACTTACGTATATTCTGAGACCCATGAACAAATGATAGACTAGTATGACACATGGGGAATCAAGAACATAAGCATCTCTAGTATTTCTGTGAATAAGGTTATGTATAGAAATTGTACATTTGCTCGTTTCATTTGTGTCGTATAGATCATGCCAAAAGAAAGAAGGGATATCTTTAACATACCTGAACCGATTCTCCTTTGTAAAAATAAATAACGGCGAATCGAAATAGGGAAAAATCCGTATGATATTTTTGAGAGAGCTTGTACCGAACTTTCATTGAATTAGCATTTCACGCTACCATCGTATTATGAAATTTCTTACGAATTATTTTCAAGCTCCATCATTACTTTAGCAAACATAACATCACCCCTAATGAGGTAAGAAAACCTCTTATAATGATAGGTTGTGGGCCCCACTTGTAAGGATTATTTGCCAAAATTCTCTAACATGCAACCTAGTCCTTTAGGCCAAGAGTCATCATTTTGACTTTTTGTCCTAATTTCATGTTGCTACCACGTGAAGATGTTCCCCTTAAGCTTTATCCAAATGTCTTAATTAATCTTATCCACAGATTTTGTAATTAACTTGCTAATCTACCATTAAATCAACAATTAACCAATTATCCACATAATTAAGAATTATCTCAATTTACTTGAAATATTATTCACTTTTAACACACTTAATACACCTTACTATCATAGTCTTGTGGTACCTTGTATGACACTAGTCCATAAATACGGAGTATTGTAGCTTGGACCATATTTTATCCCAAATTGTCAAACTTTGACGAAACTCATTTTCTTTTATTTGCTTACACTCTCACCTTCACGAATGTACTTATCACTTGTTTGGAATAGCATAATACTTATAATCTCCAAATAATCTTGTCCTTTAACTGATGTCAATTATCTTACAATCATTTCACGTATAATACTACATGGTGTAACATCGTTGCAATTTAATACTGTGGAGCGTAACATCGACGTAATACTGCAGGGCGTAACAGGACTCACGGTGTGCAGTCGACTCATCTCTAGGTGCCCCTATTGCTTTCTTCATCTTGAACACTACTCTTTCTTCCCCCACTCTTAGCATGAACTACCTTCCCTGAAATCCAAAATAGCTCTGCAGTATCCAAGAAAGGTCTCCCTAAAATCATAGGGATCTCCTTATCTCTTCCATGTTCACTACGATGAAGTCCACAGGGAATGCAAATTTGTCCACCCGAACCAACACATCTTCCACCATTCTTTTAGGTATTATTGTGGTCTGATCTGCCAACTGTAACGACATAGGTACAGATTTGATTGGCCCAATCTCTCTCTCAAGCTTCCTAAAAATAGACAAAAGAATAAGATTAATAGAAGCACCTGAATCTCACAAAGATTTTTCAAAGTTAGTACTTCTGAAAGAGTAAGGTATAGTGAAACTCCCCGGATCTCCACACTTTTGAGGGAGCTTATTTTGCTGAATAGCACTACAATGCTCTATGAGCTTGACCACCGTTATATTTTCCACCTTTCTCTTGTTGGAAAACATGTCCTTCAGGAACTTGGCATATACTTGCATCTGCGAGAGTATCGCTTTGTAGATTAACATGCCCCTGCTTGACCACTTCTAGAAAATGTCCAAATTGTTTGTCAAGCTTCTCTCTTCTTTGCTTCTTGGAGAAAGGTAGAGCAGGCATGAATTTGCTTTTCTTAGTCTCCGCATTCATTGAATTCTCATTCTTCTTCTTTTTCAAATCTCTACTCCTCTTCTTCTTCACACCATCATCTGGATTTACCCTCACTTCCCCTTCTTGGTTTTTGTTATTTTTGTGTTCCTCCACATTCTCCATTTGTCTTTCAATCAACTCACCTTTTGCTTTGCGATGGGTCTTTTAATACTTGGACACTTCTCAAAGACACAAAATTTATTATTTATTTTGGATTCCTCTTGGTATCAGCAAGAAGAATTCCCGGATCCCTCTCAGACAATAGATGAGCAAGTTGTCCTACCTGTCTTTGTCACGACCTGAAATCCACTAAAGGTCGTGATGGCGCCGAACCCTACCGTCAGGCAAGCCAATGGTGATTGATCAACTTGATTACTCATTTTATTACTTTGAAATCATAATTTACGTTAATTAAATAACATAAAATAGAATTTACAAGGTAAATAATAATATTTACACGAACTACAATAGTGAACAACCCGTAAGAAACCCCTAAACCCGGTGTCACGAGTGCATGACCATCAACTAGGAAATATAATTAAACACAAAATCTGGAATACAAATTAGACAGGAGAATATAAATAACTCTGATGAAGACTCTGCAGGCTGAGGATCGTAACATGGAATGCAGCTCACGGTAAAGTCGACTCAACGGTCGCGCCTTTGCGCCCAAAAGACCACCAGACATATATGTACCTGCACGATAAAATCAGAAAGTGCATCATGAGTACGTAAATCAATGAGTACCGAGTAAGTATATAGCCTAACCCCGGATAAGTAGTGACGAGGAATCGACATACACTTACTAGTGGTCCAATAAATCAAATACAGTTGAAAGTAAACAGATGTGAGGCAGAATAAATAAACGAAATAACAAGTATAAATATATGGTACAATCCTCCTGTCAACAATAAACTCACGCTCCAAGTTAGTAGTTACCTCCACAATCAGAGTATATATATAATGGACCTCACCAAATAGGTCGTCACAATTCAAATCAGGAAAACTCACAAATACACTAGCTTTTTGTCAAATAATATGCACGACTCCATAAGAATGTTTTATAAAATGCTGATGTGTACGGCCTGATCCCATCATAATTTGTGCACTTCTAAGGGTTAAACGGCACGAACCATAGATACATCTATTAAATGGCTGAGGCGAACGGACCGCTCCATGAGAGTGTGATACATAATCTTGCCGAGGCGAACGACCCGATCCCATCATAATGTGCGGACTTCCAAGGGTCGAATGACACGAACTATAGATGTATCTATTATACTACCAAGGTGAACAGACCGATCCAATTAGAATAAGAATCTTTAACGGGTCCTTGATCCCAGTCACGAATAAACTGCGAGTTATGAACTTTAAGGAATCTTTTCAATGAAAACCCACAACGTGGGAGAAATTCGTAAGAGGAGCATAATTATTCCGCGGCTAATCATGTAGCTCGTCAAATATCTACAATAGCAAGTCTATCACTCTACGCAAGTCTAGTCTCAAGTCGTAATGCAAAATAAAGGAATTAAACGAGCAAAGATAACTCAAATAGTGCATTTATAGCATGGCGTGAACCTAAGTCTACCCGGACAAAATTAGGAATTCTAGCATACGCATGGACACCTGTCACCTCATACGTGTGTCGCTCACACAACATGTAGAAAATAAGAATATAACACATACGGGGTAAATTCCCCTCACAGAGTTAGATAGAAGACTTACCTCTCTCCGAAGTTCCATAACCGACTCCAACGCCACTCTAACACCTCGAGAATGAGAAAATTTTAACATGTTGAGTATCAATTACAATACAAGAGGTCCTATAGTGAACAAAATATGTCACCTTCACATACGACAAGCATCAAACCCATCTGTATTCAATTTAATCTATCCGTCTCTAGGGAATTCCCTTAATATCTTCTTAACCTTCAACCTTGGAGTATATCGTTCCACCATATCTAATAAATCCGTCCATTCGTGTGGAACATATTGAATCCATGACTTCCTTACATTTATTGTGCACAAATTTAGGGGAACAAATTCAACTGGATAACATTCACTTTTCTAAATATTGATGTAGCATAACCGCCTTACGTCTCCTTATCGACTAGATCCTTGAGAAATACACAAGATAGCAAAAGAATCATGCCCCCAAAGTCCACGCCTCATGCTAGTGTCCCCCATGCATTCCTGCCTCAGCCTGGCAGCAAGTACCTTGAGGTGCCTTTCAACACCTCTACCCTCCTTATATATGTCTTAAAAAAACTCAAGTGAAAAGAGTAGACATGTTAATGTTAGTCGGACAATGGTGCGCAGTGCGCAAGTCAGCATGTAGTGTGGGACATGGTACCCTACACGACCATTCTGTGTTACATTTATAGCATTACCCAAACCAGTTGATTCCCCTTTCCTGCTAGAGGTAGTAGGTGTAACATTCAATCTCTGGGCCACCGAAGACACTACATGAGTCAACATCTGTATGGCTCCCCTAAAGTCAAACCGATGCTCGTCGCTCAAAAACTAGTCAAATAATGTGCAAACCGATAAAAATATACTTTAATACTCATAATAAATCAATTTATAACGATCCTCGACTCCGCTCGAAAAGTCAGTAAAGTCGACCCTCAGACTCACGTGCCCGGATTCCAAAAAAATTTGAAAAAAATATGACCCATAACTCATATGGTCTATATCCATAAAATCATCCAATTTCATCCACGAATCGACCCATAAATCAATGATTTGCCATTTCTCAACTTTGGGGCTCCAAATTCTAATTTCTACAATCGAAACATGGAAACAAAAATAATAACTAACGGAAATAATCATAGAAAAACATCAAAAGAAAGGTTAGCTAGTTACTCCCTTGTTGAGATAAGGACAACGCTGCAAAAGATCACGTCAAACGGAGCTCTAGAACTCAAGATATACGCAAAATACTAAAATTCTAGGTTTAATACACTGTCAAGATGATTTTTCTTCATCGCCTTCGCAAGAGACCTTTGCGACCGCAAAGAAAAATATTTCGCGTTGACCGGTCAGCCCAAAAGTCTTTCTTCGCGTTTGCTGAACTTCTCTCACGTTTGCTGAGAACAAAGCTTCGCACCAGAAACCAACAATTTTATCCGACAAAAAAATGGGCATAACTCTCTCATACGACATCAGAATTCGACGATTCTTGTTGCTATGGCTCCGTAATTACGACACAGATCTAATGATCCAATCAAATAACAAATTAAAGTTCGTTTGCTCAATAAACTACCCTTTATTCCCAAAGAGACGATGCTAAAACATCAAATAAGAGCGTGACACAACCCAAACACCTCCGAAACACACCCGAGGCTCCCAGGACCCCGTTCAATTACACAAACCAGTCCCAAAACATAACACGAACTTGCAAAATGCCTCAAATAACACCAAACAACATCAAAATTATGAACCGACGATCGAAACCTTTCTTTAAACTTCCAAATATTCAAACTTTGTCAAACGCGTATGATTCATACTTAAACATTTCGGAATGACGCCAAACTTTACGCACAAGTCACAAATCATGATACGAACCTATTGCAAGGCTCGGAACCTCAAACGGAAATCGATAACACCAAAGTCCTTAAATCAAACTTAAGAAGTTTGAAAACATTCTAAATGCCAATTTTCTATAATAAGCGTCGAAATGCTCCCGAGCGACCCGATACGCAACCCGAACATATTCCCAAGTCCGAAATCATCATACGAACTTATTGGAACCTTCAAATCTCGAAACCTTAGTCAATCTTTCTAACTTAAAGCTTCTAAAATTAGAATTTTTCGGAAATTCAATTCCGACCACAAGTACAAGTCATAATAGCTGAAGTGAATCTACTCAAGGCCTCAAACCACTGAACGACGCGCTGGAACTCAAAAGGACCGGTCAGGTCGTTACATTATCCTCCACTTAAACATACTGTCATCCTCAAACGTGATAAGGACTACTCCAGAGTTTTCCAAACTCACTGTTTATCACCTCATGCACCTACGCGTGCTACCACAATCTAGTTGTTTACATTAGCTCGAGCCAGACTGAAGATCGTCTCGTTTATTTAGTCAATAAGCCTTAGAATAGAATCCCAACCTCTAAATTTCTCTACAAGACCTGAGTCTAACATACGAACACCGTATCAATCACTACACACTGTACCAAAACATGATCGTATACCTTTGATGAATTCACACCATGCACCTCACAATTCACATGCCCTTAATACACCCTTCGACAACACTAGCTGAATTTTCACGAATCTGATGCCTGCAATACATCTCATGACATGTATAAGTCATGTTCCAACTCTCAAAATACTGCTAGGACGGCAGATATGTGTAGAAACTAATAACCACCTGCCGAATCAGCAATTCATGGAGTCTCTCCTCCTGACACGGACCATTACCTCATTCTTAATTGAATAACGATATTTGCTCTTAAATATACCTTAAATAAATATGATTGCACTAATTTCAAGTCAAATAATCTCGTCTCACCTAGTAAAAATTGCTTCTGAAGGGAGTCACCTCAAACACTGACGAAGATCTTATGCAGCACCATCAAAGCGCCAATAAGCTACCACTCGAATATAACTCATAAGGAAGAACGAACTCTAGAAAATAACTACCCAGCCCACGTAACTAATAAAATAGTCGAACAGATACTTTGAACTCTCCTCAGAGAATGAGAACAACATACGCAGGAATAGTATAGGGAACCGTACTTAACATCTCACTTTTGCGGCGTGCAACCCAATCCACAAATAATACCGTTGCGACATGCAACCCGATCCAAACAACGTACCCGCGGCGGCGTGCCACCCGATCTACTCATAAAAATAATTAAGGACATACTCATAAAGCCAAAATGCTTATAACTACGGAATACCGAGTACCAACCACAAGCACGCCAAGTGCAAAATACAACTATGGGAGACAGATAGCGCAATACGCCACAAAACTCAAGCACAACTAAGGTGCGATAAATGACATGTATCTCGGGAACCATCCTGCTTATATAACACCATAAGCTACGTGGGGCCTCAACACATGTGCGAATAATCAAGCCGTCTCAATACGGAACAACTCCCATAGTTCACAACCAAAGGAATAGAGCGCCTTCCAGGCATAATCTCTCACATTAAGGATAGTAACAGAATCTCGATGCTTGATTTCAATCGTTAACAATCAAGTGACTAACTTGTCATACTTATACAAATTCCCCGGTGGGATATACTTCCACGACCTTTAGCACCAGGTAGCAAAAACTACACCTCCATACCACCAATCGTGCTAATTCTATAAAGAAAATCACGAATCTTTAATTCAACACATAGTGCCTCTTCCACATGACACCATTCTCAGGAAACACTAAGTTAATGCAAGCTTACTCTAAACATATGATTTTTTTCTACCCATCCGAGCTCGTGACATTCTTATCAACACCGAGCCGCAACCTTGATCCTCAACCTCCAATTCTCATGCTGCTCACTGCACCTATCATGCCGCTACGCGAAAGTACACGAATTACTCATAATCGCTAAACTACTAGTAGAATAAAACTTCATTGGCTAGAAACCTTTCACTTAACTCCTTTCAGAAGAACCAATGCAACACAAAACTGAATTCCCACGGCCGTAGAAAGTACAAACCTCAAGTCGTGGTCTAAATCTCCATAACTCTTCTGGGATCCATTTACACAACAAGGCCATGAGAGTCGAATACCTCCCAAATTAAGCAAATTACGGTGGCCGTCAAGCCCGTGTGTACAACCACAAACCACCTGTATAACTTAGCACATCGAAGGAATTAATCTTTGCAATAATCATGCCGATTCAAACCATTATTAACCGACCACACTTCTTCCAATTTACTCTTGACTTGCCTTAGAAATGATAATAGCTCCATTCAAAACATAACAAGCTCAATCCGCAGTCATCCTGAGTGAACCGAATCACGAGACCACCTCGTCTCAATACCCATAAACCATCTCATACTACCCTCAAGATCACAATAGCATCTCTAACTGGCACACCCATTCTGCAAGGCCTTTCGCAAATTCGAAGCTAACTCTCCCTTTCTTCTAATGCTGGACTGCATACCCTATGATAACATAGAACACTCTAAGCCCCCTTTTCATAATCCATTGCAAAACTCGATCCTTAACCACACCACGGACCCGAAGTCCTTAGGCACTGCACTCTAATTCTTGAACCCACTCGAATCGTTGTTGAGATCCACCCACTCTGACGTGGTTCTGAATATAACCAAACTCCAACATTTTGTTAGCACATGAACACCCTATTAAAGAAGAAACCGTCTGAATTCTTTTCCTTGTACATCACATTCACAAGAAGCATAAAACCTGAGTCTTTCCAAACCTGCACCTGAATCTATAAGGCAAAGTATAGCAACATTCATCAAGTTCCTTGCTTGAATTACCTATGATGTTTTCTTTTCTTAGTCATAAATGACCCACCAATGCATCGAAAACCAGAAACCGCACAAGCAGACAACTACGCGATCCAATTGTAGACGGTGGGATCCCCCACCTAGATTTAAGCTACCATCACATAATGTAGAGCCCACAACAATTCCTCCTACTCAATTACCATGATCCCGCACCGTTAACCCGCTAAATTTCTCGAAGTATTTTGTTAAGCTCTTCATGAATCATCAGTCACAATCACATATTCGCCCTCTTACCGGTTAGCAAGTAGTATTCTTCGTAGAAGCTTTATCAACATCACATAACCGCTAACCTACTCATAAGAGATAACCCACATGTGGAATTCCATGCTGACATCTTCCAACGCCGTTGCACTAGGTACAACTACTATGAAATCAGTAAGCCCTCATGACCCCGTGCTTGTCCACCAGGTAGCAAGGTTTGTTCATTCCCCATTGACATCGACTGAAAGTCCAACAATACGCTCCAAACTCGAAGACATGTTGCATCCCCAAACGATAGTCAAGTTTTTCACACTCGTCTTCATTTCAAGCAAACTCCTTCCTGCCATAATCCATCTTCCTCGATACAGTAGACACCATCCCAATTAAAATCCGTTGACCAAATCACCTTCCATCGCGATTCCCAAACTGCTCTACACTATCTCAAGGCACACTGCTATCCTACCACAGAATCCATATGCTAATATGCTACTCTTACTTCGGTTAAACCATCTTCTTTAAGAAACTTCACGACCTCTGCTTTTTATACTTGTCCTGCTAGTACTTCAACCACCCGAGGCACCTCCCGCCATGTCCTTCCTCATCCTTTGCTACCCAAATATTGCATCAAATCAAAATCCATCTTTGTAGCACCTGAACCAATAAATTGCTACCAACTCTAAGCCTCCTCGAAGATCATCTTTCTCTATCCATCAGCATTAAAAACACCAATTCAATTCTGAAACCGAAACACACCGCTATCTTCTTGGGAACTATTTCACCACACCCTACCCCAAAGGCAAATCAAAGAAGACCATAACACCGACAACCTTAATGCATTCAAAGAAGGACGACGAACCACATCACCAATGAAATTTCCACCATGCTCGAAAATATAAAGTCTCGTTACTCCATCAACAAAATCCTAAACATCCATTTTCTGATTACCCATCCTTTACTGGAATTAAATGTTGAAGCTCCAAATCATGCGATGAGAAATCCTCCTTGCAAGTCATTCACTGTCGTGATCCATAAATAAGCACCCTACCTTTTACATCAATAATGCACGATAACCACTCATGAACATCATAACAATCTAGGCATATCTTAAAAACCATACGAAATGTCGATCTTGAACTGAAATGACAGAACGTCTTTCCGCAAGGCGACGATCATAGCATGCCTGAACACGTAGGGAAAAACATCTTGCACCATGTTTGCAGTACCAATACAACTACTCGACGCCCAATTGATAAAAAGCGCTTCGCTTTGCATAAGATTCAGTAGGAAGAGAATAAAAGCATAAGTCTCAAATGAATCAAATCGCACGATAAAAGGAATCAAGAAGAAAAGTGCTCCTAACGACTCTGTAGCCTCTCGAAGATATGTACATACATCCCGTACTGATCCGCAAGACTCCACTAGACTTACTCATGACTCGTGAGACCCAAGTGAACCTAATGCTCTGATACTAAGCTACCATGACCTAAAATCCACTAAAGGTCGTGATGGCGCCTAACATTGTCGTCAGGCAAGCCGACATTGATTAATCAACTTGTTTACTTAATTTATTACTTTAAAATCATAACTTTCAATAATTAAATAGCATAAAATATAATTTACATGGTAAATGATAATATTTACACGAACTGCAATAATGAACAAATCGTAGGAACCCCAAAACCCGGTGTCACAAGTGCATTACCATCAACTAGGAGATATAATGAAATACAAAATCTGGAATACAAATTAGACAGGAGAATATAAATAACTCTAATGAAGACTCTGTAGTCTGAGGATCGTAACATGGAATGCAGATCACAGTAAAGTCCCCTCAATGGTCGCCCCTTTGCGCCCAAAAGACCACTAGACATATATGTACCTGCATAATAAGTGTAGCAAGTGCAACATGAGTACGTAAATCAACGTGTACCTAGTAAATATTGTAAGGAGTAAAATTCTTAACCAAAAACTCAGAATTTCGTGGTGCCAACTTGATACTGCGGGTGAGGTTAATCCCCTACTATTACACTACCTGACTCTTCTACTCCAGAACAGACTACCCCAATTCCTACACCTGCGAAGAGTGCCACAGTCCCTCCCGTCAATATGCCTGTTCCACCTCCAACCCCAGATTCCGGTCCCAGTATTTCTGATGGGAATCTTAGGGGAGCTATTTAGATGCTGACTCAGTTAGTGGCTTCCCAGGCGTAGAGGTCAAATGTTGCACCCACCTCATTTAGCTTGCAAGAGGATTCTTCCAGTTCTAGGGTCAACAGGTTCCTTCAGTTAGACCCTTCAGTGTTCACACGCACTGATCCCGGAGAAGACCCTCAAGATTTCATTGATGAGATGCATAAGACTCTCCGAGTTATGTGTGCTACTGAGAAAAATGGAGTAGAGGTCGCCTCCTATCGTTTGAAAGGGGTGGCATAATCCTGGTTTGAGATGTGGGAGGATTCCCGTGAGGAGGGGAGCCCTCCGGCGAGGTGGAGTGAGTTTGCGGATGCTTTCATAGTCTATTTCTTGCCTGTCGAGACTAAGGCAGCCCGTGTTGTGGAGTTTGAGACCCTTAAACAGAGTAGTAAGAGTGTTTGGGAGTACCACATGGAGTTCGTGCGCCTGTCAAAATATGTTGTTCATATGATGCCGACTATGGAGGCGAGAGTACGCCGATTTGTGCAAGGCCTTAACCCTTTGGTTATTAATGAAGCTGCCACAACTTCTCTAAATTCTGACATGAACTATGGAAAGATAGAGTCATATGCCCAAGCTTCAGAGGCTCAAAAGTTAAAGCACAAGATGGAACGAGAAGATAATAGTTGGTCCCGATCAGTGGGCAACCTTGGGGATTCATTCAGATGTGGAGATCAGCTTTTTGGGTTGGGTCGTCATGGCCATCCCAGTCTTATGCTCAGTCTTCCACTAGTGGCCCGCCATCAAGGTATTCTCAGCAGCAGAGGAGTTTCTTTAGGCCCATCCAGGGCAGCAGGGGATCCCACCATCAGAGCCGAGCAGAAGGAGATTCCAGTAGCAGCAGAGGCCCCCATGCCCTAAGTGTGGGAGGATATATTCGGGAGTCCACTACCTGGACATGCCAGTATGTTATGGATGCAGGATGAGAGTAAATATTTAAAGGGAGTGTCGTGCATCCTGCCAGAGTGCAGGAAGGGGCATAGCTCAGTCATCCATGCCTACAACTGCTACATCTTCAGCACACCGTCCAACTTGAGGTTCTCCAGCACCCCAGAGCGTGGTGTAGCTAGGGGTGGTGCATAGAGTTCGGGAAGACCCAACTGGTTCTATGTTATGAGTGGTCGATAGAGTGTAGAGTCTTCTCCAGATGTCGTCACAAGTATATTTACTGTTCAATCCCATGATGTGTATGCCCTTATTGATCCCGGATCTTCTTTGTCATATGTTACTCCATATACTGCTACAAGCTTCGGGATAGAACCTGAATATCTTCATGAGTCGTTCTCTGTATCTACTCCGGTTGGCAAGTCTATTACGACCGCACGAGTTTATAGGGATTGTGTTGTCATGGTGTGTGGTCGGGATACCATTGCCGATCTCATTGAACTGGGAACGATTGATTTTGATGTAATAATGGGAATGTATTGGCTTTATTCATGTTTTGCCAAACTCGATTACCAAACCAGAATTATGAACCTTGAGTTTCCTAACGAGCCAGCTATTGAGTGGGAGGGGAATAATGTTATACCAAAAGGTAGGTTTATTTCTTACCTTAATGCCTCGAGAATGATCAGGAAGGGCTGTATTTATCATTTGGTCAGAATTACGAACACCATTGTTAAGGTGCCTACCCTTGAATCTGTACCAATTGTGAATGAATTCCCTGATGTCTTCCCGGATGAGCTCCCTAGGATTATTCCAGACAGGGAGATTGATTTTGGGATCGATGTGATGCCAGGCACACAGCCTATATTCATTCCACCTTATAGAATGACGCTGTCAGAATTAAAAGAGCTAAAGGAACAATTGAAGGATTTGTTAGAGAAAGGTTTCATCCGGTCGAGTGTGTCGCCTTGGGGCGCACCGGTTCTCTTTGTCAGAAAGAAAGATGGATCGCTACGCATGTGTATTGACTACCGGCAACTCAACAAGGTCACAATCAAAAATAAATACACATTGCCAAGGATAGATGATTTGTTTGATCGATTACAAGGTGATAAGTTCTTATCCAAAATTTATTTGCGGTCTGGGTATCATCAATTGAACATAAGGGATAAGGATATTCCGAAAATAGCTTTCAGAACCCGCTATGGGCACTTGGAGTTTTTGGTAATGTCTTTTGGTCTAACAAATGCCCCGACAACTTTCATGGATATTATGAAACGAGTCTTCAAGCTATTTATTGACTCCTTTGTGGTAGTATTCATTGATGACATCCTTGTATATTCACAAAGTCGAGAGGATCACACCGACCACCTCAGGGCAGTTATGCAGATTCTTCATCAACACCAATTGTATGCAAAGTTCTCGAAATGTGTTGGCTTGAATCTGTTGCAATTCTGGGTCATGTTGTCTCTAGAGAATAAATTAAGGTTGATCCTCAAAAGATTGCAGCGGTAAAGGATTGGCCTAGATCTACTACTCCAATAGAGATTCGCAGTTTATTGGGTCTGGCTGGGTACTATAGGAGGTTCGTGGAGGGGTTCTCCACTCTTGCCTCTCTATTGACTAAATTGACGCAGAAAGCGGTTAAGTTCCAGTGGTCCGATGTTTGTGAAAGGAGTTTCCAGGAATTGAAATCAACATTGACTTCGACACCGGTATTGACCCTGCCAGAGGGTACATAGGGGTTTGTGGTGTATTGCGGTGCTTCAAGGATCGATATTGGGTGTGATTGATGCAACATGGTAAGGTTATAACTTATGCTTTAAGGCAACTTAAGAATCATGAAAAGAACTATCCAACTCATGACTTGGAGCTTGAGGCGGTGGTTTCTGCATTAAAATTTGACATCATTATTTGTATGGGGTCCATGTTGATGTATTCACGGACCACAAGAGCGTTCAATACATTTTCAAACAGAAGGAATTGAACTTGAGGAAGAGAAGGTGGCTTGAGTTACTCAAAGATTAACATCGACATTTTGTATCATTCGGGAAAAGATAATGTGGTGGCGGATGCTCTGAGTCAGAAATCTATGGGAAGTTTGGCTTACTTGGAGGCATGTTGAAAGACCTTGGCCCGGGAGGTTCACCAGTTGTCCAGTTTGGGAGTTCGTCTTGCAGACTCTAATGAAGAGGGAGTGATTGTGCGGAATAGGGCAGAATCATCACTTGTGGCGGAAGTCAACGAGAAGCAATACAATGATCCAGTGTTGGTACAGTTGAAGGAAGGGATTCATAAACATAAGACTGTGGCTTTTTCTCTTGGCATGGATGATGGTACATTATGGTACCAAGGGCGAATATGTGTTCCAAACGCGGATGGTCTTCGAGAAAGAATCATGGCAGAAGCTCATACTTCTAGATATTTCGTGCACCCAGGTTCTACGAAAATGTATTATGACTTTAAGGAAGTTTACTAGTGAAATGACATGAAGAGGGACGTAGCTGACTTGGTGGCAAAACGTTCAAACTGTCAACAAGTGAAGGTCGAGCATCAAAGGCCTGGTGGGTTAACTCATAGTATAGAAATTTCAATGTGGGAATGGGAAATGATCAATATGGATTTTGTGGTAGGGTTACCGCGCACTATGCATAAGTTTGACTCAATTTGGGTGATCGTCGATCGACATACAAAGTCAGCACACTTCTTACCAGTTAAATCCACCGACACTGCGGAACAATATGCTCGATTGTATATTAGGGAGATAGTCAGGCTTCGCGGCACTCTAGTTTCCATCATTTCCGATCGAGGGGCCCAGTTCCTAGATAATTTGTGGAAGAACTTACAACAAGGTTTGGGTACGCGGGTAAATCTTAGCACGACTTTCCATCCACAGACTAATAGGCTAGCAGAGCGGACTATTCAGACGCTTGAGGACATGTTGCGTGCTTGTGTGCTTGACTTCAAGGGTAGCTGGGATGATCATTTGCCACTCATAGAATTTTGTTTTAACAACAGCTTCCATGCCAGTATTCAGATGGCACCGTTTGAGGCCTTGTATGGTAGAAGATTTAGATCGCCGATTGGGTGGTTCGAGGTTGGAGAAGCTGAAATATAGGACTAGACCTTGTGCATCAAGCTATGGAGAAGGTCAAGATCATAAAAGAGTAGTTGAAAACTGCTCAGAGTCATCAAATATCCTATTTGGATGTTCTTCGCAGAGACTTGGAGTTCGATGAAGTTGATTGGGTGTTCTTTAAGGTATCTCCCATGAAGGGGATCATGAGGTTTGGAAATAAAGGGAAATTAAGTCTGAGGTATGTCCGGGCCGTATAGAATCATTCAAAGGATAGTTCAGGTAGCGTACAAGCTTGAGCTACCACCTGAGATTTCATTAGTGCACCATGTTGAAGAAGGTAGTTGGAGATCCGTCCGCTATTAGGCCAGTTGAGACCATTGAGGTTAGTGAAGAACTTTCATATGAAGATATTCCGGTTGCTATTCTTGATAGACAAGTCCGAAAGTTAAGAAACAAAGAAATTGTATCGGTAAAGGTATTATGGCGAAACCAGCAAGTCGAAGAAGCTACTTGTGAAGACGAGAATGAAATGAAAAAGAAGTGCCCTCATTTATTTGAATAGCCATGTAATAGCTCTATAAAGTTGTTCCCCTAAATTTTGTATTACTTGTTCGGCTAATATGAAGACACCCCTTTCTAGTTATATGTCCTTTATGAGGCCTCGGTAGGTGTTGTTTTGCGTTCTGTTGTGTTATTTAATCATATGTATGTTGTTAAGATGTGTTTCGGGGGTCTCTCTGGCAGGTGGATAGGCCTTATTACAAAGGAAACTCTTGTGAACCTTTCTCAAAATTTGGATGTTAGGCAAATTTGGGGGTTGATGGTATGTGGTATAACTGAACCTAAGTGAATCTTGATCGTCATTAGAGGACGAATGATCTTAAGAGGGGTGAGGATGTAAGGACCCGTAAAATTCTTAACCAAAAACTCGGGATTTCGTGGTGCCAAGTTAGATTTGGACTTTTTGGATTGAACAATACCCTACGGACTTAGAGGAAAATGTTTCTTAGAAGAACGCATTTATGCGGCCCATTATGCGGCTGCATAATCATTCTGCGGACAGCATAATGGCCGCAGAGTGAATCAGAAAATTGGATTTTGAGGCCAGTTATGCGGCCCAATTATGCAATCGCATAATTGATTTGCGGGCCACATGTTGATCGCATATCTGCCTTGAACTTTTACGAATGGGAGTTCTGCAGTGCATTATGCGACCGCAAACAGGTCGCATACACAGTCAGAAAATTCAATTTTCTGAAGGTTATTTCTGCGGTCACTTTGCGGACAGCATAACCATTATGTGGTCACATATGCGACCGCAAACCTTTATCGGGGCACCCATATTCTTAATTTAAAACCCGACCCCCATTTCTTTAAAACACCCCCCTTAGTCCATTTTTCAGCATATATTTTGGTAACTAGAGTGAGAGAAAGAGCCTTAGACTGAGAAAGTTATCCTCATCCAATACTCTTCAATTCTTGCTTAAAATTTGAAGATTATCAAGAAAAGCAACCTAGGTGTTCATCCTAAAGGTAAGAATCTATACCTTCGCCCTAAAGTTTGAAATTTATACTGAAAAAGACTAATTACTAAGATCGTCCATGGGTATGAGGGTTTTTTATCTTGCATGCATGTGTGATAAAAGAGTGTGGGGAGAAGGTGAGCTAAAAATGGTGACGGATGGGTTGTGGACGATGAAACCTTCCATAAAAAGGACCTTGAAACCTTAGTACACACTTAGTATTTGATAAAATGCTCAAGTGAGCTAGAACCATGAACGTTTTCCTAATTCTGGGTTCAATTTGTTATATTGCTAAAATATATTGAGGTTGCTAAGGGTTCCAGATAATTTTGGAGTCTAAAGAAGCGCAATTAAGGTATGTATGGCTAACCCTCTTCTTCTTAGAATCAAACTCCTGGTGTCCGAATAATTGGTGCAAGTTCCGACTTGATCATACTAGAACCGATTGCCTTAGTGTGTTGGGTTGAAAGATTCGTGTTCCATAATTTTTCTAGATGTTTACCATGTCATCATGCTATTTGAGAATGTGATTATGATTTTCTAAGCTCCTTCCCTTATGTTTGCAATGCCTTATATGATAGTACTTATTGATATGGATGATGATGTTATTTGAATGAATAAATATGGAAAGACTTGAATTGTAAAATGCGTCCAAGTGCCAAGAACTACTTTAAAATGAGGTTATTTGTGTCATGTAATGAAAGATGGGAAAGTAATCTGAATTGAGTGAACAATTGAAAGAGGTTATGTCTCAAGTGAGATGGCTTAGCCGATCGGGACAAGATCAGACACCATGCCGTACACATGGTGGCACTTATGCTGGATTATTGATTATCATTGTGGATTTGGATATGTCTCACTTGAGATGGCTTAGTCAGTCGGGCCGAGATCGGACTCCGTGTAAAAACACGGTGGCATTGTGAGTTGTGGCACTTGGCACTAAATATTATTAACCTAAAAAGATGGAAAGATTGACTCGGAAACTATGTGATCCTTACTTGGTGTTTCTTTGTATTTCTGTGAAGAACTTTTTTATTATTATGACTATCTTCTCTTTGTTTCACTGTTCATTCTACTAAGATTGGTGTTGCTCTTACATACTAGTACTATTCGACAGTACTAACGTCCATTTTGGCAGGGGTGCTACATCTTTGAATGGATGTAGGTGGTTCCATCGCGGATAGAACTGATCGCGGATAGTGGTGCTCTCCCTCACACTCATCACAACAGTCTTGGTGAGCCCCACATCTTCCAGGCATCATGTAGTTCTCCTTTTGTATAAGTTTTCACATTTTGAGGTATAGTCGGGGCCTTGTTGCCGGCATTGTTGTGTTGGTCTTTTGTATCTTTAGAGGCTTTTTAGACATTTATGTGGGTCATGTATGGGTGTCAGGGTGGTCGTTTGGATCAAATTGTATTTTGAAACTCTTTTCCACTAAATTGTAAATTGTATGTACTTTTGGAAACTTAACTATGGCATAATGTGTATAAGGAAAAATGAACTAGCAATGTTTATATATTTATATAACTGATCTCTCCACTGTTTAACTAATGGTGATGCGTTCCCTTTTCGGATTATGAATGAGTTGGGTAGGAAAGGTTTAATAGGCTTGCTCGACCGGGTTCACTCGGTTGATCGCCGGTTGCTCTCCCCGAGGTTGGGGCGTGACAAATATCTAGCCTAACCTTGGAGAAGTAGTGATGAGGTATCGACATCGACACTTACTAGTGGTCCAATAAATCAAATACAGTATAAAGTAAATAGATGGGAGGCGGGATAAATAAATGAAATATCAAGTATAAATACGTGGTACAATCCTCCTCTCAACAATAAACTCACACTCTCAGTTAGTAGTTACTTCTTCAATCGGAGTATATATATATATATAATGGACCTCACCAGATAGGTCATCACAGTTCAAATTAGGAAAACTCACATATACCTACATTTTTGTTAGATAATACGCATGATTTGATAAGAGTATTTTATAGAAATGCCGGGGCGTATGGCCCGATCCCTTCATAATATGTGCACTACCGACAGTCGAACACCACGAACCGTAGATACACTATTATATTTCCGAGGCGAACGACCCACGCCCATGAGAGGGAGATACATAATCATGCCAAGGAGGATCCCACTATAATGTGCGCACTACCGAGGGTCTAACGACACGAACCATAGTTGTATCTATTATACTACTAAAGTGAACGGCCCGATCCCATTAGAATAAGAATCTTTAATAGTTCAATGACCACATTCACAAATAAACATGCAAGTTATGAACTTTAAGGAAGATTTTTGATGAAAACGCACAACGCGGGAGAAATTCGTAGGAGAATCACAATTATTCTGCAGCTAATCATGAAGCTTGTCAAATCTCTACAATAGCAAGTATATCACTCTACGCAAGTCTAGTCTCAAGTCGTAATGCAAAATAAAGGAATTAAAGGAGCAAAGATAACTCAAATGGTGCAGTTATAGCAGGGGGTGAACCTAAGTCTACCCGGATAAAATCAAGAATTCTAGCATACGCATGGAAACCCGTAACCTCATACGTGCGTAGCTCCCACAACATGTAGCACAAGAATATAATACATACGGGGTAAATTTGTAACGACCCGGTATGTCGTTACGTAAAACCTGCATTATAATTATTGTTATTGACTTATCATAGACCAATTATTCTATTATTGATGTGTTAGAGTTGATAAGCTTGAAATCAGAATGGTTAAATGAGAATTCAGTCACTTAGTCTTTAAAAATAGCCTTAAAATGGGAAAGTCAACTGAGATTTGACTTCTTGGTAAACGATCTTGAAATACGGATTTTACGGCTCAGATAGCTTTGTTAGGTGATTTGGGACTTAGGAGTGTGTTCAGAATAATTCTTTGATGTCCGGTGTAGAATTAGGCTTGAATTGGCGAAAGTTAGTTTTTGGTGATTTCCAGTCGGCAGTGGAAAATAGGCTATCGGGGTCGAAATTGAATTCCGACAGTTGGAACAGGTTCGTAATATCATTTTGGATGTGTATGCAAAATTTCAGGTCAATCGGAGTTGTTTTGGATAGTTTCGGCATCTTTGGTGGATTTTAAAAAATTCAAAGTTCTTAGGCTTGAATCCGATGTAAATTTGGTGTTTTGATGTTAGTTTTGGTGTTTTGAGAGTGAAACTAAGTTTGAATGATCATATGTGATGTGTTGGTATAGTTGGTTGGGGTCCCAAGGAGCTCGGGTGAGTTTTGGATAGGTTTGGGCTGCGTTGTGCTCGTTTTTCTTATGCTTCGGCGTTGTTTCTTCAAGCATAAGTGATATCATATTGAACAAATAACCTCTGATTACTGTTTTGAAAGAATAATTAGATCCGTATCGTAATAACGGACCCGTAGCAAAAAGAATCGTCGAATTTGGACATCGTATGAGGACTTTATGGCCATTTTACCAAGGTTGCCTAGATCTTTATGGTTAATGACGAAATTGCCCCTGACGGCGTATTAAAAACCTGCACTATTTGCAAATCTTAAAACCTACATATCTCCTTGATTATAAGGTCAAATTGAGTTATTCAAAAGCCTAAATTGATTAGAATTTCACAAGTAATCCATTTGAAGCAATAAAACGCGTGAACAGTATATATATAACGAGCAGTTCGAGTTTTCTTCCAATGTTTGACCGGGGAGAAGCTTTTGAGGCGATTTTTAAGAGAGGAAATCAGTGTTCTTCATAGAGGTAAGTGTATTGATCATTAAAACTCGTTTATGGATGATTATAGACCATAATCTCAGCCTTTAATTCATGAAAAACAGTAGAAAAATAGGATTTTGGGGCATGAGATTATGAGACCTTCAAGGGTCGATTTGAGGGGTCAAACGGACTCGGATTTTGGTGTTCTTTATATGTACGGAATCGTGAGAAGATGAAGAACACTGTTCTATTAAAATTTCTGAGTTTCGGGACACGGGCCCAGGGGTCAGATTTTGACCGGTTTCGGATTTTTGAGTTAAATTCGATATTTTTCAATGGGAATTTATTCTTTAAGCATAGGTTGATGATAAAAATCTGAACTTGGTAGATTTGGAGCCTTCGGAGGTTGATTCGAGAGGTAAATGTGTTGCGGAATAATTCCGGGCTAGTTTTGAGGTAAGTAATGTCTTGAAATCCTATCCTGAGGGTAAGAAACCCCGGACTATGCACCCTTCTACGGGTTTTGAACTGGAAAAATTGAAAATTTGGAAATATCTCCGTATTTAGGCGACCATTGAGTTGGTAAACCGATTTTTAAGCTTATGCTTAATTAGTATTTATATATTATGATATGTTTTGGGTTGTAAGCCGTGTTTGGGGCCTAGTGCCGATCTGTTTACCCCTTGGGGGACTGTTTTACTATGTTTACTCACTTCATATGTTGTGAATTACACTCAGTCTTTTCCTGATAAATGGTTTTGACACTCAGAGTATTTTGATACTATTTATTGAAAAATGAAATACTGTTTTGGGTCGAGAACCCAGTATGTTTATGGCCTAAGGGCAAATTGAGAGTGTCTGACTGAGTGATGTCAGGAGGCTTCCAGGCCTTATGAGTGTTGTGAGGAGGCTTCCAGGCCTTATGAGTGATATGAGGAGGCTTCCAGGCCTTATGAGTGTTGTGAGGAGGCTTCCAGGTCTTATGAGTGATGTGAGGAGGCTTCCAGGCCTTATGAGTGATGTGAGGAGGCTTCCAGGCCTTATGAGTGATGTGAGGAGGCTTTCAGGCCTCATGAGAGAGATGAGAAGGCTTCCAGGCCTTATGCTATTATTGCGCTTGGGCTGTAGGATCCCCTTCGGAGTTTGAGTCCATTTCCAGTGAGCGCCGGAGAGGTGAGGAGGCTTCCGGGCCTTATGTTATTATTGCGCTTGGGCTGTAGGAGCCCCTCCGTTGTCTGTAACACACCACCAGTGAGCGCCGATACCGATTGAGTGATGCCCGCGGGGCTTATGAGGAGTGATTGTGAGGTTGCCTGATGGGCAGAGTGATTGTGAGGATGCCTGATGGGCTGATACTGAAAAATATTATTACGAGAAATGATTATGGCCCGAGGGGCAGTTTTTATGAAAGGTTTTACTAAGTTTTCAAACCATGATTTACTTCGTTTTCACACTGCTTTTACTGAGGATTTCACTGAGATATATCGATATTTACTTGTTTTTTTTCAAAGGAGTCTGGTAACTGATTTCGAACTCATGATTGATGAATGTCACGTGGTGACTTGGTGTTTTACTGGTTTGTGGAATTGTGTACATGTTCTGTGTGTTTATATTACTCAGACTTTGATTTCGTTTTATTACTACTGAGTTGGCGTACTCATAAAGACTCCCTGTGCCTCTGTGCACAGATCTAGGTACCAGCTCTCAGCAGTAGCTGACGCAGGTTCGATAGCAGAAGTTCACGGGATTTTGAGGTAGTTGTCTAGCGTCCACAGCTTCTCTATTTCCCTTCCTTGGTTAGCTTTAACACTTGATTCAGAGATATACATTATAGTTTTAGCAGAGTTAGATTTATGTATTCGTAGATGCTCATGACTATTGACTCCGGTTCTTGGGAGGTGGTTTAGAATATTATGGAGACGCTAAGACTTATTTATATCATTTATGCTATGGGTGCTTGCTGATTATCTAATTGTGAACTGTTATGATTGAACAAAAGTGTAGTAAAGTGATGGTTGGCTAGCCTAGTTCCACGATAGGCGCCATCACGGCCTGTTAGGATTTGGGGTCGTGACAAAGTGGTATCAGAGCTCTAGGTTACATAGGATTCAACGGTCATGAGCAGGTTTAGTAGAGTCTTGCGGATCGGTACAGAGACGTCTGTACTTATCTTCGAGAGGCTGCAGAACCCTTAGGAAACATTCCACATTCTTGAATTCTTATCGTGCGAATCCATTTATTCAGCCAAAAGCGTAACTCTTTGAATTCCTTTCATGTATTCGAATGCGCACACGAGCGCTTGGTATCAGTTGTGCATCGGCGGCTTGTGACTTCCATGGGTGAGATGTGATTTTTAACATGTTAATAATGGGCCATTCTGAAGGACTTGAGGCTGGATTTTGTATGTGGCTTGAGTACTGAGATTTCATTTGCGCGAGGACATGTGTTAGGGGACTTATATGTCCGTGATGTCCTTATTGATGAAACCTTGTGACTAGATGACTACGTTGTAAGTGTGCTTGACAGTTAGATGTGTTCAGGTTGTTTGATTGTGACAAAATGAATTGGCGGGAGATGTGGAAAGAACCATTGATATTTTCCTTCTATATTGAGTTATAATATGGGTTCGAGTTATGAGTAGTGAAGGACCTCTCATGTAGTTAGTTGTGGAGTGAAGTGGGTTTTCTTGTTATGTTCTGAGATCCCGATGATGTCTTTTGAGCTGACCAATGTTCCGGTAGCATTTATGTATTTGATTGCCAGTGTATTCAGCCGTATTATAACTCCTTTGTTATTGTATTTATTGATGGCATCCTGTCGTACTCTCATAGCCAGGGATAGCATACTCAGCATTTGATGATGGTATCACAATGATATAGGCAGGAGAAGCTTTATGCGAAGTTCTCCAAGTGTGAATTGTTTGCTCAGTTCATTAACATTCTTGGGACACGTGGTGTCCAGTGAAGGTATCTATGTGGTCAGACGAGTGTGAGTAGAGCTTCCAGAAGCTTAAGAATTCCTTGACCACAGCCCCAATGTTAGTATTGTCATCAGCTTCAGGTTCTTATACCGCTAAATGGAATGTCTTGGGCGCAGGCAGTGGTTATGTTCTAATGTAGGAAGGTATAATAATTGTGTGATGGCTATGATTTTCGGAAGTGTATAGGGAGATAACATTTTGAGATTAAGCAGGTAGGGGTATCTCCTGCGGGTTGTCTTGAGGTGTGTGACCCTTATGTTTATCTGTAGCAAGTTCTTTTCTACCAGTAAATGATGTATGTTGTAATTTGAGTTTAGCTCGCTTGTGGGAGTTGGCATGATCATTAAAATGGTGAATGCGAGATTTGCATACGAGTGGAGGGTTAGATGGTCTGGGTCATATGAGCGTATGAAGGATTTAGTTGAATCCCACCACAGTATGGTGGCAGTGATAATGTGTGGGCATCGTGAGTTATTATTTGTCTTGATCTTTGGCTTTGAGTCAAGTGGGAGAGTGCGCTAATGATAGTTGATTACACGATTATGTGTTGTATTGGTTTCGGTTCGAGGTATGTTGGTGAATCAGTTATGACCTACAGAGGTGGAGTCTGAGAATGACTCGAGTGATGGAAATTTCTTCGATACAAGTTGTAATGTACCTTACGGATGGTGGAATTCATTGAATGATGGAGTTGTACTGGTAAGTGTAGAGTGTGCAATGTATGAGTGTGATTGTTGCTTCAATGTGTGGATTACTTTCCTAGTATGTGGATTGCAAGTGGGGTTAGGTCGTTCTGTTTTCTTGGTTAGTGTAATTGAAATTGCGTAGAGTAAATGACGTTCGAGAATGGTTCAGATGGATTCAAGGTTATATGTAGCGATCGAGGATCTTCAAGGTGAGAGAAGGGCTAGAACTGAGATTTACGGGGAAGGTGTTAAGGCTTGTGATGTATTTGCATTATCATGAATTCTATCCATCAATATCAGGAAAGTGAAGGTAATGAATTTAAATTCGCAGGAAGTCTCTTCAGGGAAAGTATTTCTAATGTGGTGCATTTGGGGATTATTGAGGAGTATTCAACGACTTTTGAGCCTTATACGGTATATTTTTATGCTCGGGTTTTGTGCGGTGAGTCGTGATTGAGAATTGCGGTATTATGGCAAGAAGAAGTATCAACTCGAAGGTAAGTCAGAAGAAACTTGGATAAATAGGAAAACTTGGTAGTGCGTCGAATCGGCATGATAAGGGATATGGTTAGTTCTTTGGGTGTTTATAAGGTAATGAGTTGT
>ML274229.1:0-28906 GCA_005239495.1 Nicotiana undulata | reverse complement strand
TTTCATGTGCCATGTGTGGTGAGCTTTCAATTGTGAAGTTCTTTTGTATCACTGGTGGTCTAGGACTTGCCCGGAATGTGCTTCAAGGCGAATTAATAGATTAACTTGGTTTGATAAATGACGTTAAGCCTTCCTTGAACCATTTTTGTACCTAAATTTTCTACCCATAAATATTTTCCCTAGTCAACCCTTTGAGCCTTTTAACATTTTCTTTGGCAACCATGTTAGTAGCTTCTTATTGATTTTCTTGTAGAATCATACCTCCCTAAGTCTGAAGTGTGAATATAGGCTAAACGCCTAAGTTTGGGGGTGGAAGTTTGAAAAGTTGTGATATGGAGGCTTTTTAAAAAGTGAAAAGTGTTGTTAAAAAAAAAGAAAGAAAAAGGGTGGAAAATTTCTTGAAGGAAGTGAACTTCGATTTTTGAAGAAGTGTAGTGCTTAGGGAGGTTCGAATCATTCTTGTGCCGCACCTTAACCAAAATAATAAACTACAACCCTTTAAGTCTTAATTGATTTTGAACCAAGTATGTCTAAATTAGTGGAGAATTACATGAAGGGCAAGCATATGGTACTACTTGTGTGCATTTGAATATCTTTGTGAGAGAGAGGGTTAAATCTTCTATTTGACATCCCTTCTATGTTCTGAATTGCAAATTGTGAGTTTGGGAGTCTCTCTTAAAGTGTGAGGGCACATGAAACTCGAGTTTTGAAACTAATCCCATTTTCAATTGGGAAGAATGAGCGAGGGAAGACAATTGTGATTGAGAGGCAAACTTTGAATCTTTAATGTCATGACTTGGTTGTTACTTTGATTAATGGAGTCTTTCGAAAATGAAACAAAATATGCAAAATAATAGTGATTCATATGCCTTGGATTAATTGTTAGTACCAACCAAAGTCATTAGATTGTGCTTAAATTGACCATTGCTGACTTGGAATGATATTGGGTATGCCATTGAGCTTAAGTGATTGTATCCTTGTGGATGTTCTTAGTTTTTGAATTGCTTGAGGACAAGCAATATTTTAAGTTTGGGGGTTTGATAAGTTGGTATTTTACCAACTTAACTCCTCTCAATACTTAAGCTTTTATGTAATTTTATTGAGAAAATAAGGCGTTCACTGATGATTATTGGCATATTTCAGGTGTCAAGTGATTTAGAGTGGATTGTGAAGAAATCAAGTGAAAACAAGTCAAAAAAAGGAGCTAAAATGGAAAGTAGGAAAATCTGCCCAGTTGTTACACTTTGCGATCGCATATATTGTAATGCGATCGCAGAAGCTGAAGGTTGTATAACACTGTGAACGCAGAGGACAAAGTGCAAACACACAGAAGAAGCAAGGTCGGTCAGCATAGGGTCAAACCTCATGTGCGAACGCATGGGTTTATATGCGATCGCATTGATTTGGAAAGTCAAACCTCTGCGAACGCAGGCTATTAGGTGCGATCGCATAGTAGTATTTTCTGGGCAGTCATGGGCAGTTTTGTAATTTCACGTTTTAATCCCCAAACNGAGGGGATCACTGTCCAAAACACTTAAGCAAGTGAGTTCATTTTCAGACAGTGTGGACAAGTCTATGACATATGTATTATTCATTCTCTTTCCCTGCAAAACAATCTTGTCAGTAAGCAAGTTAATCACAAAACATTTTGTGGAAGTGAAAGCAACCAGGTTACCTCTGTCACACAATTGTGACACACTGATCAGGCTGTATTTCAAGCCATCTATCAAGTACACATGTTCGATGGAACGTGTGTCATCCTTACCTACTTTGCCAACCCCTATAATTTCACCTTTCTTTCCATTTCCAAAGGAGACATTTCCTCCTTTGAGGTTTTCAAGTGAAAGGAAGTGTTCCTTGTTCCCCGTCATATGTTTTGAGCAGCCACTATCCAAAAATCAAATTTGGCTGCTTCCTCTCACTTGTACCTACAAAAGGAAATCAGGGGTTAGTTTTAAGAACCCAAACTAGTTTGGGTCCTTTTCTATAAGAGAATGGATGAATCAAATTTTTTCTTGCCCAGTTTGGTAGCCAGTTCTTCTTTTTGACAAACCATTTTTTTCGACTGACCTGCTCTTTTGCAGTACACTCATATTTGTAGTGACCAGTCTTACCACAGTGGGTGAAGATCCTATTTTCAGGGAGAGTGAGATACTTGCTTTTGGGATCCCACTTAGGCAATTGACTTCCAAAACCAAGCCCTCTCTGGTTACTACTATGATTCTCTTGAAGCCATGTCAAGGCATCAGAGGATTTATTCCATTTACAAGTTCTATCTAATTCATGTTTGACTTTGCCAATCTCTTCTTTAAGTGATCTTATCTGTTCATCCTTGGCATACATTTCATTTTTTAGTTTTCCCAAATTTTCCTCTAACATGACATAAGAGTGATCAACAACTTTTTTACTGGATCCTAATCTCAATTTTAAGTTCTCAGATTTTAGTTCTAGAATCTCAGTCTCAAGTTGAAGAACCTGGTTCAACAAGACTGTGTTTTTCTTTTCAGATTCACTGACTCAGATTTCCAAGTTCATGCACTTTGCTTTTAGCATTGCACATTCTTTAGAGAGTTGATCATTCTATTTGGTTGTTTCCTCAGAATCATTTATGAAATAAAGTAGCAACTCAGAGAGTTTTTCCTTAGATATGAACTTTATTATGTTTTTAAGATGGGATATACTTACCTCTGGTTCTTCATGTGATTCCTCATCAGATTCTCCAATTTCCATGAGCGCCTGATCTTCAGTCTCCCCATCTTTTGATTCCTCATCTGAACTTTCCCCCCAAGCAGCAACCATAACCTTAGTTGTGGTTTTCTTTGGTTGGACCAATTCCTTCTTCCTGTTCCTTCTTTCATATCTCTCTTTTTTTCAATTATACTTCCCACTGAGGACAGTTTTTGATGAGATGGTTAGTCTTACCACATTTGTAGCATCCCTCGTTGGTTGGCCTTTCTGGAGCTTTTTCTTTGTTGTAGTTTCCTCCTCTAGAGATGCCCTTCTTCCTCATAAGAAAGTTTCTGAATTCTTTAGTAATCATGGCCATCTCATCTTCCTCCAGATCTGCTCCCTCAGTGATTCTCGGTGCTAGACTCCTCTTCTTCTTTGGACCATCCATCTTCATTGTCTGCCTTCTGAGTTCATAGGCAGCGAGGTTTCCAATCAGCTCATCCAATCTCAGGGTTGCCATATTTTTGGATTCCTGGATAGTAGTGATTTTGGTTTCCCAGGAAATTGGCAAGACCCTTGTCAGGATCTTCTCAACCCTCTCCTCTTCAAGAATGACTTCCAAGAGACTTTAGTTCATTAGTCAAGGTTGTGAACCTAGTGTACATCTTTTGGATAGTCTCTCCTTCTTTCATGGTGAAGTTTTCATACTGAGAGTATAGTAGAGTACCTCTAGACCTCTTTACCTGAGGTGTTCCTTCATGGGCTACTTGTAGAGTATCCCAGATTTCTTTGGCTGTGGTGCAACTTTGGATTCTGTTGTATTCATCTAGACCTAATCCACAAACTAGCAACTTCTTGGCCTTAGCATTCTTCTCCCATTTCTTCAGATCTTCAGCAGTGCAATCAGCCCTAGTCTTTGGTACATCTAAACCTTCATCAGTCTGCTTCATTGTAGCTAGAGGTTCATCAGTGACTATATCCCAGAGTTCATAGTGTTCTCCAATCAGGTGGTCCTTCATCCTGTTCTTCCACCAAGAGTAGTACTGGCCATTGAAGAGTGGTGGCCTTGCAGTTGATTGACCTTCCAGTTTCCAGGTGGTGCACTCATTTTGATCTTTTCCAAGGTGTTAGTCTTTTCAAGGATAACCTGCTCTGATCCCAATTCATGTTTTAGACATCAATACCACAAAGGAATATAGGTTAAATTTGTGGTACCCAATTTTTCGAGTGCTGTCTCACAAGAAGTACCTGGTTCTTCTTTGTGTTCCAACTTCTACTGGTGCGGAATGATAAAAATAGTAAAGTAAAAACACAAAGCTTTTTACATGGAAAACACCAGGCTCAAAAGGCGAAAAAACCACGACCTACTCCTCAGTAGGATTTGCTCAAACTCTTCACTAAAAACTCTGTGCCAAACAGACTTACAAAATAAACTCTTTTGTAATCCTAGGACTAACTCTAATCCCTTTGTATAAACTAGCCTCTAGCTAATTTCTACAAGCTTCAAGTTAACTCTAACTTGAACAACGTGTACCTATTACAATTGCTTCTAAGAAAGCTGAAAAGATACAATGTTAAAACTCCTACTACAATCAACTAGACTCAATACACAAACGATGGAACTGATTCTTCTAGCTGATCTGTAGCCTTTGTATCGCACAATAATTCTGCTTGCAAAATAACTCTGGGAATTTTGCTTTCAGATCTTGATTCACTTAAGTACTTGTGCGTCCCAAATTTCAGCAGGAATACTTCAAGTATTTATAGAGTCAGTAGTTGAGTTTGTCGTTCAATTCTAGTACAACTCTAACTGGGTGAAAGAGTTCGAATAAAACTCAACTTCCTTCCTTTGTTACTATCCTTGCTGAATTCAACTTCATCTTCTTATCAGTTTGCAACCTTTTCGCAATAGGATACAATCTCTTTGTTCATTGATACTTCACAACCACATTTATCTCCTATGCATATACGGTTCATGTGCCAGCTATTCAGTTCAAGTATGTGTGCTCTGATGGACCTGGTTCAACTGGTCAGACATTTGTCAATCTTCAAAACAATGCAGTGACTTGGGTCCACACATACAACACGGCTGGTCTAACCACATCTCTATAAAACTTGCCTTTAAGTTTCGGTGGCACTTTCTTGTCACACAAGACTCCAGATGCAAGCCTCCACTTCGTCCAGCCCGCCCCTATATGACTGGTGACGTCCTCGTCGATCTCCCCGTCCCCCTGAATCACCAACCCGAGTTACTTAAAGATATCTCTCTTGGGGATGACCTGAGATCCAAGCCTCACGTCCCCACCTACCTCACTCGTCTCAACGCTAAAATTGCTCTCCAGATACTCAGTCTTAGACCTGCTCAATTTGAAACCCTTAGACTCGAGGGTTTGTCTCCAGACCTCCAGCCTCTCGTTAACACTGACCCTCGTCTCATCAATCAGAACTGTGTCATCAGCGAATAACATACACCATGGCACATCCCCTTGGATATGGTGTGTCAGTGCATCCATCACTAAGGCAAATAGGAATGGGCTAAGCGCATAGCCTTGGTGTAACCCTATAACAACCGGAAAATGCTCTGAGTCACCTCCCACAGTCCTAATGTTAGTCTTAGCTCCATCATACATATCCTTGATCTCTCTTATGTAGGCTACCGGCACGCCCTTAGCCTCAAGACATCTCTAGAGCACCTCCCTACAGACCTTGTCATACGCTTTCTCTAAGTCAATAAACACCATGTGCAGGTCCTTCTTCTTATCTCTGAACTGTTCCACTAACCTCCTAATAAGGTGGATAGCTTCCGTGGTGGATCGACCCGGCATGAACCCAAATTGGTTGTCGGATATCGACGTCGTCTTCCTCACCCTCACCTCAACCACCCTCTCCCAGACTTTCATAGTATGGCTTAGTAACTTGATGCCTCTATAGTTGTTACAACATTGGATATCACCTTTGTTCTTGTACAACGAAACCATTGTACTCCATCTCCACTCCTCTGGCATCCTCTTCGTCCTAAAAATAACATTGAACAACCCCGTCAACCACTCCAGACCTGCTCTACCCACACACTTCCAAGACTCCACCAGAATTTCGTCCGGCCCGGTCGCTCTACCCCTACTCATCTTACGCAAAGCCCCCACTACCTCTTCCACCCTAATGCGCCTGCAAAACCCAAAGTCTCGGAGACTCTCCGAATGCCCCAAAACCCCTAGCTCTATTTCTCGATCCCCCTCCTCGTTGAGAAGACCTCGGAAGTACGACTTCCATCTCTGCTTAATATGAGACTCCTCCATCAATACCCGACCATCCTCGTCCTTGATGCACCTCACCTGGTCTAGATCCCGGGCCTTCCTCTCCCTCGCTTTAGCCGGCCAACAAGTGCAATATCAATTTGGATTATTATTTCAGTGGAGTGTTAGCTGAAATTTCAAGGGGTGCGGGTCATAATTTTTTCTACCTTTGAGTTGAGTGATTTGTGTTACTGTTACGAGTAGTCAACTAACAAGGACCAACTACAGAACCAATCCCATCAGTTAGTGTAATATCTTAGCAAAAGTTAGGTATTTAGGAGTTCGCAAAAATCTATAACCGCCCAATTCATCTCCCTGTGTTGTAAAAAAACAAATTTAATGGGGGGTAGCTCTTTGACGACTCAATTCACTTCCCAGTATATTCTGTCGTGAAAAAATAAATTTCTTGCTCTTGCTTTTTTGAAAAAGTTGAAATTTGTAGCTTCTTCCAACAGTATAAAAAGTACTACTAGTATTTATGTTATTGCTCAAAATCCTTTTCTTTGGGCCGAGCACCTAAAATCTTTTAAAAAAATACGTTTAAAAAAAAAGTGATTCGAACATCCAAAAAGCGTGGCAAATAGGCCATTACTGCAAAGAGAAGTACTAATAGATACTCCTTCTATTTTAGTTGATATGAATCTATTTCCTTTTTGGTCCGTTCCAAAAAGAATGATTAAATTTGGTAATAATTTAATTTAAACTTACAATTATACCATTAATGAGAAGCTTGTATAACCACGCAAATACTCTTGGCCCTTTTTGATTTGTTTAAGATCACAAATGCCAAAAGTCTTTATTTTTTCTTAAACTTCGTGCCCAGTCAAACAGGTTCACATAAATTGGAACGGAGGAAGTACTAATTTGTTGAAATTCAGTTAGTATCTAATTTGAAAATTCTGTTTGAATTTTATTTGTAAACTTTCATGGAACGGAGCTTTTCTCCAATACTTGACCTCCAACTGCAATATCTACCACAATTTTTGTTTGGGGATGGAGCCCTTCTATGAAAGTGTGAGCTAAAACTCATTTGTCTGATTGTGATGAGGACAGTCTCTGAGTAGCCCCATGAACCTTTCCCAAGCTGAGTATAAAGACTATCCTGCTTTCTGTTTGACGGCAACTATCTCACTTCTGATCTTTGCAGTTTTGCCTGAAGGGAAGAACCTTGCCAGAAATTTTCTTGCCAAATCATTACATGATGTAACCGAATTAGCTGGTTCTGCCTTCAGCCATCGCTTTGCGTCACCCAACAGAGAGAATGGAAAATGTGTAAGCCTTACAAAGTCTGGAGTGACCCCGTTAGTGATATAAGTATCACTAATCTCTAAAAAGTTCAGAATATGGTGTTATGGATCCTCGTGTGGAAGACCCATAAACTGCCCATTTGCATGAAGTAGTTGGATCGTGCTCTGTTACAGCTCAAAGTGCCCAGTGATTCTGGGTTTCACGATACTGGAGGTAACATTAGCAATACTGGGCATTGCTACCTCCTGAACATCCATATGTTGCCCCTCTGCCATATTCACAAGAAAATGAATGAGTGCTTGAATATTGTTTGTATCCCTTGCTTTACTCAACCTCCTATGAAATGTTCTCTCAGGTTCGGGATCAAAGTCGTTGAGTCTGTCTTGGCTTCTGACCCTACGCATTCAATCAAGGTTCCTGAGATTAGAGCAACAATAAAGTAACGTTTGACTAAAAGAAATAAACAATTAAAGCACAAACTAGAAAGTAGTCTATAGTCAAGTCCCCGACAACGGCGCCAAAAACTTATTGCTTTCAAACGCACACGCAAGTATACATGGTCGTACAAGTAATAAAATGATAAGTCGAGTGTCGAACCCACAGAGACTTGTATCAACTACTCACTAAATTACTAAAATTGTTATTCAGTCAAGCCAAAATCAAAGTCCAAGAATATGATTATATTGAACTATTATTCTAAGTAATAACTAAATTATCAAGTAACAAGTTGATTTTTGTGTATTTGGTTGAGACAGATATTCCAGGGTTGTGATCGATTCACCATCCATATTGTGTTCTGTTTAACTCTCCCTTTCATACAATTCACTCATGGTTGGTAATTAATCGATAATTTCTCTCACGACATTCTCCCGAAGTACTACTTTCTTATTCGAAATAGATTAACGCCTATATTCCTATGAAATTAATCTATTAAGAATGCATTAAGATTACGATATTTAATTAAGCACGGTGACTAGGTATATTTCTATCCTAACCACAAATCCTCCCCCCCCCCCCCCTTCCTCCCTCCCTAAGAGTTAAGATTGCGCTCTCTTCAATCCTTCTCTAATCTATACACGGCTTTCCCAAACATAGCATAGATAGTAAATATAACCTAAATGATGGCCAGACAATTAAGCAATTAATCACAGAATTGAAGAAACAACCATATATTAGTGAATTATAATCAAGATTAAGCTAACGTTAAACAACAATATTCATGGCTAAATCACAACCCCAGAACAATGGGTTTTTAGCCACTCATGATGTAATCTAACAAATTCATAGGTATTGAATAATTGAAAATACTAGAAAAAGATGAAGAAAACTGAGAATTCTCCGCTTCCTAACGTTCTCGTGTGTATTTTTCCTCCAAAGTGGCGTCAACCCCCTCCAAAATATGTTTAGTTTTTCTTTTATACGTGTTGGGTAGGTCTAGGGCCGTCCCAGGCAAAATAGGAAAATTTTCCGTCACTGGCGCCCTAGACAGCGCTAGGCGCCAACCACGACGCTCCACCAAAATTGCATACTTCCTCCAGCGCCACAGGTGGCTCAAGGCGCTTCCTGTGGCGCCCAACTGCTCATTGTGTCCTTTTTCGTTCGTTTTGGCTTTAATTTTGCACGTTTCACCCCCAATTATTCCCGGATCATTCTTACACATAAAAACACTTCTAATTAATATAAGGCGATATACATAAAAAATATATATAATTTAAGCTAAACATCAGGAAAAATAGGTGAAAGTTACAAAAAAAATTTGGATGCACAATTGCATACTGCCTCCAGCGCCACAGGTGGCTCAAGGCGCTTCCTGTGGCGCCCAACTGCTCATTGTGTCCGTTTTCGTTCATTTTGGCTTTAATTTTGCACGTTTCACCCCCAATTATTCCCGGATCATTCTTACACATAAAAACACTTCTAATTAATATAAGGCAATATACATAAAAAAATATATATAATTTAAGCTAAACATCAGGAACAATAGGTGAAAGTTACAAAAAAAATTGGATGCACAATTGCAGTGCTGTTGTTATTCTACATACGTTTAGCACGGCATTCTTTTACTTTTACTTTGTCTTTTCAACTCCATATACCTATAAACCATAATTATCACTAATTATACCTCATGTTGAGGGCTTAATTGTAACTAAAAGAGCTCCAAAACCTAATCGATAACCAACTAAATATGTAAACCATCCACATCTAATATTTATACTAAGCCAATGGATGTAAAATATATATCTTATAAATACACTATTTAGCACTTAATCATAGTTAAGTGATATCAATTTTCACTTTGATTTGTAAATTTTTAAGGTTAATTATTTAGTTTGTATAAACATATGGTGCATGTAAGTATTTATATATGCATGTTGATACCTTTACATATGCATTTAATCCTTTTTATTAATTATGTAAACCCAAACTGCATTGGGTTATATAATGACACCAAAAGAAGTAATTTCGTTTGACTTGGTCGCGTATGTATAACTGCTTATTACTCTCCCTTCGTTCACTATTTGGCAGGTATACTAAACATAGATTTTCATATTTACTTATCACTTTACGCACATCAAGAGTAGACAATTTTTTTCCCCTGTTATACCCACATTATTTATTACTCATTTCAAATCTTTTCTCAAATCTAATAATATATGCATCAATTAATATGGATATCATGGTAAATTATATATTTCATTTATTAGTTCTTAATAGGCGTGAAAAGTCAAAACGTGCCAAGCAAAAGTGAACGGAAGGAGTAGTTCCAAGAAAACAGTCATTCGTGTTACAAGCAGAGATCACTACTCCATCCGGTCCAAAATAAGTGATTTTCTGGCCTTTTTCTTATGGTCCAAAATAAGTGATTTTTTCAGATTTTCAAGAATGAATTAATTATTTTTTTCCTACAACCTTGGAGTAATAGTGTTGGAGTATGTGTTAGAAGTATTTATGTGGGATAGTAAAGATTCATATGGTAAATTTCATTACTAATTAATGCTAAAAAGTGAATTTCTTAATCTGCATGAAAACAGGTAAAAAATCACTTATATTGGATCGGAGGGAGTAATAATATACTTGCATTTTTCTTTTTTTCTTTGTCAGGCTGAGTTGGTATTCAGTGTATCGATTGCGTATGTAACCTATCAAAATGTTGGTGAATTATTTGTTTTGTATTCTATCTTTCTTTTCGAAAAATGAAGCCCCATTATTAGTCGCCTATGGAGATATTTGGTATTGAATCGATCCAATATTTTGTTCGATCACTTCAGCAGCTATCCAAAACTTTTCCCACAACAAACTCTTTCAGGTAATTTCTGTAAGAGTTGTGCAATATCACAAACTCTACGATATATATATCTTCGTTGTTTCTCCTATCCTATTTAAAGGAGTATATTCTTTAAATATGAAGTAATGTGAGTGAATGAAATCAATTGTTTCTACAGTGCCTCATGTGTTTCTATATGCATATGAGCAAAGCATCCTGATAATGTCGTATATTTTTGTAATGAAAACAATGTGAAAATGAAAATTGATCCATAATGAGTATTATATTGAAGTTCTTTTAAAGAAGATCGTTAAGTCCCAACTCGCGGACACAAAGCTTCGACGTAAAATATTATGCATGCATGCACCACAAATAAAAACTCGAGCACATATGTGCAACCTGATTGTATACTCTAATCTTACGGCTAAATCCCTCGGACAATGGACTTCAAAAATGATGACCTATATGTTTCCTTGTGATTCGTCTCCAAATTGCCAATTGGTTACGTCAAAGTGAGTCTCTTCTGGGTTGAAGCTTTGAGACCCTGAAATTCCTTGTGCATACCCTGAATACTGTACCCCCGTTATTTCATTTCCCGTTGCTTGAACTCCTGAATATTGCACATCCGTTATTTCATTTCTCGCCGCTTGAAACCCTGAATATTGCACATTCGTTATTCCATTTCCTGATGTTTGAAACCCTGAATACTGTACCCCCGTTATTCCATTTTCTGCTGCTTGAAACCCTGAATACTGTACCCCCGTTATTCCATTTTCTGCTGCTTGAAACCCTGAATACTGTACATCCATTATTCCATTTGCCATTGCTTGAACCCCCGAATACTGCACATCCTCTATTACATTTCCCGTTGCTTGAACCCCTGAATAATACTGCACATTCGTTATTTCATTTCCCATTGCTTGAAACCCTGAAGACTGTAAATCTGTTATTTCATTTCCTGTTGCTTGATACCCTGAATACCGTGCATCCATTATTTCATTCCCCGTCTCCATTGCATAATATCCCCCCTGCTGTAGTTGAGCTCCATATCCATTTCCCAATGAAATCCCTTGTGCATAACCCCAGCTTTGACTGCTTTCAGTAGAATAATAACTTGTGCCTTGATTGATCATGCTTTGTCCACCTGCAATGCCTGTATTGATCTTTTGACACAACAAAAGATTGAAAGTTAGTTCCCATAATTAAAGCTGCGCTTCTTTAATTAGCCAATGTATTTATTACTACTTGGTATTATTGTAAAAGTGCCAGGCGTCATGATGTGTTGCAACACATCTCAGATCAATTGTCTAGAAAGTTATTGTTTAAGATAAGGTCTAGCGGGGAAGAAATTATTACTCCCTTTATCCCAATTTATTCAGTACAGTTCGGATTTCGAGAGTCATATTTTATAATTTTAACTAAAGAATTTGGACATAAAATTTTTAAAAAATTAAAAGAATTTTTACATATTTGAAAATAAGCAATTAAGATTCTGAATGTTTACAAGGCATATGAAAAATTTGCAATCAAAGAAAAAATCATTTTGATTCTTAAAGTTCAAATGATGCTACATAAATTTGGACAAATTAAGAGAGTAATAGTTGCAGTATATCAAGAAGAGCTTCCCAATGCATCTGTGTCTTTGACTTAAACCATTACAAAGAAAAGGGAGTGTCAAAGTAACTCATTATAGGCAATTATTTCTAATTATTCTTTAATAACCTAATGGTGTAGGAAGTTCTTTTATACTATCCAATACGTAGAAGTTATAATTCTCTTCGAATATTCAAATGAACATCACCTACTTTTGACAATTACATAATAATACTACAAAAGATGAGCATAGTTTTACCTCGTTGGCAATGAACTCATGACTATTAGCACGAGAATTTTGAAAGTTTTGATTTGCTAGGTTCTGCAGCATTGAATGATTATCCTTTTTTGAACTTGTTCCTCCAATCAAATATTCTCCATTAGAGTTTCTCTTCTCAATTGCAGCAACTTGAGGGGAGAGGGATCTATTTTGCAGGTTGTTCCAGATTTGTCTATGAATATTGGAGGAGCCAGCATAATAACTAGCAATTCCTATGTTGCAGTAAATAAAAGAAAATAACAATGTAAATATTGTAAATACTTGATTTGGATAAAGTAAAGGAAACAAATATAAAACAAAATAAAGGAATAACTTCCATCCAATGGAAGACATTGAGTGTGTTTGGTGAGAGGGAGGTCATTCTCCATAGAGCCCGTTTGGACGGGCTTGTTGTAAGTGACTTTTAAGCTAAAAGTCATAAGTTAAAAAATTTAGTTTTTGGTTTATTTTTGTCATTTAAGCTTAAAAAGCACTTTTTTACTTTATCCAAACACTACAAAATGATTTAAAAGCTATTTTGGCTTAAAATAAGTCAATCCAAACGGACTCATAGCGTGTGTTTTTCTAGAACATGTATATTCCAAGAAATATTTTCCTGGAAAACATCTTCTCATATTTGATCGGTGAGTGAAAAATATTTTCAAAAAAATTATATACTCCTATTAACAAATTGAAGGTTTTAATAACATATTTTAGTATTAAAGATAATAAATAGGTCTAACTGCTAATTAATAGAGCAAGTGATGTGAGTTAAAAATTAGGATACTAGTAAGAAAATGACTTCCATTCAAGAGTGAGGGAAGTCATTTCTTCTTCTGATGAAAACCATTTTCTTGAAAGATGACACTTGTCTTCTCGTAAAAATTATTTTCCTAAAAAATGACTTCCGTCAATCCGTCACAACAATCACACCCATACAGTGAGCAAGTATAGTACCTGTCTTTCTTTTAATCTCCTTGCGCTGGTGTTTCCATAGTTTACCAATATCACAAACAACGCTCCCGTCTGCAGCTTGTGATCTATTGAAGGTTGACTCTGAACTGCTTTGAGAAATAAAAAACAAAATGAGACTAGGTTACATTGAGCATTATTCTTGAAATTCATGTGTATATGCTTTGAATCAATAGGGTTCACAATCATCACTACAAAAATGCAAGTCCCAGACGACGGAATATAACCAACATATTAAGAGAAAATACGAGTATAAAATGATCACTCATTATATTTGGCGTCGTATATAGACTTCTACTATTGCATATACTAAAATATATGTATATAATAAGTTTACTAATGGCATGATTTTTTGCTCTAGTTGAATGGCAGATACAGTATTATAACTCATGTATTTTACAAATCAACATATATATTAATAGAAAAGGAAACTAGTTTTCGAGAATAAAAGAGAGAGAGAGAGAGAGAGAGAAACATGCCTATTTGATCCTTGGTTGTTTGAAATTTGTCTCCCAATTGGTTGGTACCTTGAGCTTGTCTGATTAAGTGATCTTCTTATAGGACCGCCACTGGAACTGCTATAGTAACAAGCCAAAAATGACAAGAACAAATTGCTTATTTAGTTGATTAAATGTATAATGTACTAGTGAATGTACATTTCTACTTGTCTAGAATTAAAATATAAGATGCTGGAACATAAATAATATATTTTGGAAATTGAAGATCGAGTTAAGAATATATATTAACCTTGTCTTTTGTGGCAATTCAAAGGAATTCAAAACTCCATAGCGGCTCTCATCATCTTTATGAGTTGTGCGAGTACCAAAGTAAGCATTCCGTGTCGTTTTTCCAGTGCCAATTCCCAACAGGTTACATTTTGAAATTCCATAAGGAGAATTAGTATTGATCAACTTTGACTTCATGTGCTCACTCTCTTTCTTCTCCAAACTTGTGTTGAGGATCAAGTTATTGGTTTTAGGGGTTTGTTTCTCCTTCCAAGAATTGATCATAAAAGGACGAATATTGGTCATCTTTGGCCTCAAGAAGTCACTTTCTTCCTTCTCCGAAACTGGAATCCTTGTCATAGGTGGGTTGGTTTTTGGGGTTTCTTGCTCCCGCCTACTACTTGTCCCAAAAGGATGAATAATGGTGTATTTGGAATTCATGAAGTTTCTTTCTTTCGCCTTCAACAAACATGGAATTGTTGGCATCGGTTGTTGGAGCATCATAGCATTGGTACTAGGGTTTTCTTGCTCCTCCGAAATTGGAGTTCTTGGCATAGGTTGTTGGAGTATCAGGCCATTGGTTCTTGGGTTTTCTTGCTCCTCCACAATTGGTTCTTTTGGCATTGGTTGGTTGGTGATCAAGTCATTGGTACTAGGGTTTTTTTGCTCCTCCAAAATAGGAGTTTTTGGCATAGGTTGTTGGAGGATCATGTCATTAGAACTAGGGTTTTCTTCCTCCTCCAAAATTGGAGTTTTTGGCATAGGTTGTTGGAGGATCATGTCATTAGTACTAGGGTTTTCTTGCTCCTCCAAAATTGGAGTTTTTGGCATAGGTTGGTGGGTGGTCAAGTCATTGGTTTTAGGGTTTTCTTGCTCTATCCCATCACCATTACTTGTGATTTCTCCTCCTTCCTCTTGCAGCAAGGCAACATTCTTTGTTCCCATAGAAAAAATATAAGACAATGAATAGTCATCTTGCACTTCAAGGGTATTTGGATGATCACTTGGACCACCAATTTCTATTGGATTCTGATGATTTGGAACAACATTTTCCATTAAGCTGCTAGGAATATTGTTGGTGGGTGGCTGGTTTTCAAGAAGATCAAATATTTCTGACATGTCTATATCTTCAGTAAAATCAAATAGATTATCCATTGGCCTATTAGTAGACGAAAAACCTTGAGTTCCATAATTATTTAAATAATGGTCACCAGATTTGTTGTCACCATTTGGAGGTTCAGCCATGTTTGCCAAAAGATATCAAAATCAAAATAAAAAGAAAATTCCTGCATGAACAAGTTCATTAATCACGAGATCTAAGAGTGTTCTTTATTTTAAAACGAACAATTTCATTCCTTTTTCCTTAATATCAACAAAAAGGAAATGATGAAATCATTCTCAAACCATTAAGAGAAATAAAGAGTATATGTGATAACATTAAATTGGAAGGCACATGAAATCATTTATGCAGCAAGATATATATAAACAATTTAATCTAATTAAACATGTCTAAGAAGTAGTGTGTTTAACAGGAATAAAAAAACGGAATTTTCACGGACAACAACTGATTATTCATTAATTTCAGATATAATCAAACTGAGTTCGACTATGTCTCTCTTTTAATATTACTTGAATTATGGATTTGCACATTCTATATCATGTAACTCTATCATCTTTCAATAGACAAAAACACATACAGAAAGAATCTAATTAATTTCTATGAACATAATAAAGTTAGGAAAAAAAAGAAAGAAAGACAAATAAAAAATAAAGAAAGAACTCACACTTCATTCCGTGAGCAAATGATTGAATTTTCTCTTGAAAGACAAAATAAAATTTGTTGCTGTGGTGTTACTTATACAACGACACTGATCTGGACAGATATGTTCATAAACTTCTTGATATTTACTAAATCTTAATTAGATTTTAGATTCCATATTTGGATGAAATTTTGAAACACAAATATGTTTAAATCAAAGCCCGCTAAACTCCTTTTAAGTAACTTCTGAGTATGATGAGATATTGATAGATGGAATAGGAAGAATAACTAATATATCACTTAGTAGGACTTGACTGGATATGATCAAACTCCAACCGTCACTTCCCTGTCCCTCTATTTCAACAATATATATGTCCAATAACTAATGGTTTGAAAATCAGAAAATTATATTAATATATTATTTAAATATATTCCGATTAATTAGATAGATATATTGATCTACGGAAAAAAATTACGAGCTCGAGAAAAATGGGGTGTAAGTGTGATGTTTTCATGTCATGTGGATGAGCAATGAGAATGCGTTCTTTATTATAAACAACCATTAATGTTTTATGCTAATATTTGTAGGTTAAATTCATGTATGATTTTTGAATTTTATATACTATAATAATAGAATTAAAAAGTTATTTATTGTCATATTAAAGTAACTAAATTATGGGGTGAAAAATTATAGCCCTCAAATTTACTTTAAAAATGAGTGAAACCTCCTCCTCCAACTTTGAAAAAATATAGACAATCTCCGCCTTATATGTTAACTAGTCTATCTTTGTACGTTTATCTCCTATCATTATTACAAAGTTTGTTTGCAAAATACTGGATTTTTATCATGAGTATTCTTTTTTTTTTATATAAAAAAAGAGAGGAGTTATTAGGGCTTTTGGACGGACATTATTTGCAATTCAATGTTTATTTTAGAATTTCATCTATTATTTTAATTTTAATTATATAAAAAAAAATTAAACCTAAAAGTTTTGTTTGAGTATCTCAAAGGAAGTAACATTTCCTCACAAAAGTTTTAACTTCTTCTTTAATGAAATTCATGTCAAACACAATTTCAACTTCGAATTTTACTCATAAATACTAATTTTTCAAACGTCAACCAAATATGGTCCAAACATAATCATTTAAATAAATAAGTAACTAATATCTACAGTTAACAATCGTAAAATAAATTTCTTTTCTGCTGGTTAACATTATATGTTTTTTCAAATGTGAAGAGATACATTCAAAACTTAATATATGTACAAACTATTTTATTGTTTACAAAAGAAAAGGTGTAACAACCCGAATCCCAACCACATGCCGTGATGGCCTAGCTAACCTCCACGTGCTAGGCAAGCCAACGTTAGCTAAAGTATTAATTAATTTAATAAATTAAAAACAAGATAATGATGACTAGCAATTAATAATTCTGAAATACATGAGACATATACATAAGCAACGTGGTCTATGCTACTCCCAAAAATTCGGAGTCACAAATACATGAGCGACAAGAATACTACAAATATGATCGGAAAAGAAGTGCAACTATCTGAAACTAGATAAACAATAAAAACATGATAGAAGGGGACTTCAAGGACTGCAAACGTCATAAAATTCTACCTCGAGCCTTCTGTGAAAATCGGATCTGAGCAATCTCCACTATGCGCCACTGGGACCAATCCGGGATCTGCACAAGAAGTGCAGAAGTTCAGTATAAATACAACCGATCCCATGTACTTTGTAAGCGTCAAACCTAACCTCGACGAAGTAGTGACGAGACAATGACAAAACACTATTAACCTGTACGAATAATAATAAAGGAAGGCAGAACTATAGATAAAGCAGTAAAGTCATAAGAACAGACCCGAAGGTCAACTAAAAGAGGGCCCCAGAATAATATCATCTCATAACCTCATATCAGTACCAAGAAAAAACAACTACAGCTGCAAGCACCTACAACACATCCTAGTCTGTTGCGGGGCGCAACCCGATCCCAACATTTATCACGATATCTGTTGCAGCGTGTAACCCGATCCCAATATCATTTCACAATATATGTTGCGACATGAAACCCCATCCAATATTATATTAATATCAGTTGCGGCGTGCAACCTGTTTTCATTATCAATTCATTTCAATATTGTTGCGGTGCACAACCGTTCCCAATATCAACTTATTAACATGAACAACTAAACACAATCAAATTCCGTAATCTTAGCACGAAAAGAAACAAAGCGTATAAAATATCAAAGAACTACCAATAAAATAGACAATAACCAGTACCTCATATTTACAAACCTCGACAATTAATCAATACAAGATTAATTAAAAGACTCACATAATCGGAATAAAATAATAAAGTGCAACAAGCAATGTAAAGACAATAAAAATAAGTAAAAATATGAGTCAATAAAGATATATCATTAATACAAGTAGGAATATATAGAAGGTAAACAAGTATTGGGTAAAGAATGAATAAAAAGAAACAAGTAGCAATTAAATAACAGATAGCAAGTAAGGCATGAATAACAAGTAAGTCATGTAGCAATCAAAGCATGTAACAAAATATAACACGGAACAAATAATAACATAAAGGTAAATAGTTCAACCCCCATGCTATAATCTATGACAATGCATTTGCACTCGTCACATTGCATATACGCCATTCCCACACATAGTTCACATAGAAAATAGATCAAAAAAGTCATAATTCCCTTGAGTCAAAGTTAAACACGACACTTACCTCCTTTTGCAATCAAATCAACAACCAATCACGATTTTTCTAAACCAATCAAATCTAGCCAATATAGTTCAAACAATTCAACATAAGCTTTAGAAATTACCCATGACTACAAAAGATTCAATCTTTAATGAAATTGGAAAAGTCAATAAAAGTCAACCCCTGCCCCGCTTGATCAAAATTCGAGATTCAGACCAAAACCTAATTATCCATTCACCCCGAGCCCGATTATGTAATTTGTTTCAAAATTCGACCTCAATTTGAGGTCTAAATCTCAATTTTACAAAGTTCCTAAATTCTATCCAAAACCCTAATTTTACCATCAAATCCCTAGATTTGATGTTAAAAATGCATGAAAAGTAATGGGAAGTGATTGAAATATATTTAAGGTTACTTACCAATAATTTTGTGAAGAAAAACTCTTAAGGAGATCGTCTCTACAGTGTTTGAGGTGAAAAAAAGAGTGAAATGAGCTAAGTCCTGATTTTTTCCTCTTTTACCCAGCTGCAAATGTCGCGATTGGGAACTTTTATTCACAATTGTGATGTTCGCAAAAGCGAATAGCTGTCCAGCCATCAGTTGTCACAAAAGCGATAGAAAACTCGCATTTACGAACCTCCCCCATTCGCATTTGCATTTCTAGCCTTCACATTTGCGAAGGTTGTACGGATAAGCTCCAATCGCATTTGCAACTAACAACTCGCAAAAGCGAATCCCCAATGATTGCATTTGCAATGTTGTCTTCGCAATTGTGAAGTCATCAGCCCCTCCCAAGTTATCGCATTTGTGAGTCCAACTCCGCAAAAACGAGACCCACAATTCTCGCAACTGTGAGACCAACAATCAGACACCAATAACTGTTGGGCATTAGCAACTGTTGGGCACCAGTAGTTTTAAGATTTTTGGAAAATCGCAAGGATCATGCACCCAAATAAAAAAATATCAAATGAACCTATGGAAGGTCTCTGAACACAAAAATTAAGGCTTGTTCTCAAAACGACCTATTGGGTCATCACATTCTCCACCTCTACAGAAAACATTAGTCCTCGAACGAACATTGAAAAGTACCCAGACTGGTAAAAAGGTAGGGGTATCTATTCTGCAAATCGGACTTGGACTCCCACGTAGCCTCCTCAATCGGGTGACTTCTCCATTGCATTTTCACAGAAGGAAAACTCTTAGATCTCAACTTGAAAACCTGTCGTCCTAGAATAACTATCAGCTCTTCTTCATAGGTCAAATTTTCATCAAGCTGCACATTGCTAAAGTTCAAAATATGTGATCTATGAAGATGTACCCCTGCTAGGCTAGGAGGCAATACAAGCCTTTACACAACCTTCCCAACTCTCTCCAAGATCTCAAATGGGCCAATAAACCTCGAGCTCAACTTGTCCTTCTTCCCAAATCGCGTCAAGCCCTTCATAGGCGACACTCGGAGAAGGACCTTCTCACCCACCATGTAATCCACATCTCGGACCTTCCGGTCCGTATAATTCTTCTACATGGACTAAGATGTACAAAGTCGCTCCTGAATCACCTTAACCTTCTCCATAGCATCAAAGACCAAATCATTGCCTAGAAATCTAACCTCTCCGGGCTCAAACAAACCAATCGGCAAACGACATCACCTCCCAGATGGCTCGACTGATAGTTGTTGTTGTAGGCGAACTTCTAGAGATAAAAACCGGTCCAATGAACCTCTGAAACCAATGACACATGCACATAATATGTCCTCCATGATCTGAATAGTGTGCTCGGACTATCAGTCCGTTTGAGGATAAAATGTTGTAATAAGCTCGGACCGTGTGCCCAGCTCACGCTGCACGGTTCTCCAAAAATGAGATGTGAAATGCGTTCCTCAGTCAGAAATGATAGAAATGGAAATGTCGTGCAGATAGATAACCTCCCAGATGTAAATATGAGCCAACCACTTTGAAGAACAGGAAGTCATCACTAGTATAAAGTGTGCGGACTTAGTCAACCATTCCACAATAACATAGACCACGTCATATTATTTCAAGGTTTGTGGTAAGCCTACCAAAAAATTCATAGTGATGTGATCCCACTTCCACTCTAGTATCTCCAATCTATGAGTCAATCCGCCCAATTTGATGCTCATACGTCACATGTTGACAATTCAAACATGGAGAGACATAAGAAACAGTATCTCTCTTCATCCTTCGCCACCAATAATGCTATTTTAGATCACAATACATCTTCATGACACACGGGTGAATGGAATAGCGCAAACTCTGAGCCTCCTCAAGAATCAACTCTCTCAACCTATCAACATTAGGAAAGCAAATCCGGCCCTGAAGCTGCATAACACCATCATCACCAATTACCACCTTCTTAGCACCACCCAATTGCATCATGTCCTTCAATACTAACAAGTGAGAATCATCAAACTAGAGAGCCTTGATATGATCCAACAACGACGACTGTGACATAACACAAGCAATAATCTAGATAGACTCTGAAACATTCAATCTAAAAAATTGTCACGACCCAAAATACTAACTCAGGTCGCGATGGCGCCCAACACCGTAGTTAGGCAAGCCAGGTTCAGTTACTAATGGGTTTCATTTAATTTAGCAAAACATTTCCATCACTTACTTGATTTAAATTCAAGACATTTAATTGAAGGCGAGTAATTCAGGCAAATTTCAACAGAAACCACTATGAGAGTCATAATTTAGTATTTACAGCCCAAAAATATAATGTCCGCAACGTGTGTGCTAGGAACTAATGTCACAAGTTTACAGGCATCTAGTACAATGAGAATCCAAAAGAATAAAAGTCTGCCCTACTGTCTGAGGAAAATATAGACAGATATAATCAAAAGAAAGAAACCTCCAAGATGCTACTGGAGGACGTCAGGGAAAGCAGCTCACCGAGAAGTCTAAACCAAGTATAAGTCAGGGACGAGCTCCGGAGTGATTCCCAGATGCACCTGCCTCAGAACCTGTACAATTAAGTACATAAGCGTAGCATGAGTACATAAAACAATATGTACCCAGTGAGTATCCCGTCTAATCTCGAAGTCGACGTGATACTTACTAGGGTCAATATAACATGGTTTAAATGTAAGGCTAAGCAGGAATAGGAGTCATGGATAATAATGAAGACAGGAACATCAAATCACATTTACAATTACCTTTACGTGTCAAGTTTTCTAGCATATAAATTACCTAGTTTTCCTTTTTCATGATATTCGATCGGTACATACTCACAGAACAACCAAACACATAATATGCCGTGAATGTGCGACCGATACGACGCGAAAATAAATGTGCACTGTCGAAGGCTCGAACGACTCGAACTATAGATGCATCTATTACACCACTCGCAAATCGAACATGCGACGCGGTTGACATAATAGTAGGTTCACCCCGCTCGCCAATCATACGTGCGACGCGGGTGCCCGTATACATACACATAATTAACAGGATATCAAGAATTCAGTAGAGAATATACTTACAAGAAAAGGGATTCTATAATATAAATTTCAGAATGTAACCTCCTAGATATTCACTTAATAATTCAAGGATATTAGGCAATCTAAATTAACATCTAATATTATGGATACGACACATAAAGCATGCTTGTGAATTCGTAAAACTACCCAACATAACATAATAGTAGCTACGCACGGGCTCTCGTCACTTCGTGGGTGCTTAACCCTCCCCCCCCAAATAAAGACATGCAATTATTTATATTCACCTATGGGGACAATTCACTCTTACAAGGTTAGAAAGGAGACTCACCTCGTGTCAAGTCTACTTTCCGGGTCAAGAACGCGCCCGAAACTCCAAATTCGACTCCTAAGGACTCGAAACTAATCAAATATTGCATAAATAAATCAATCTATACTCAAAAGTATGAAATTCCTCTATTTAAATGATTATTTCAACCTAAATTGAAAAATCCCAAAATACACCCTCGGGCCCACATGCGCGGATTCCGGAAATATTCGAAAGAAACACTCACACATAGCCTAAGGATCAACATTATATAGTTTTTGTATGATTTCATAACTGATTCTTTGGTAATTCTCTCATTTTCATAAAATCCTAGGTTTTACTCTAACCCATGATTTCTACTAATTAATGTGTTAATCTACCTAAGAATTCAAGTATTAAACTAAGTTTAGGGTAGGAATTACTTACCTTACAATAGCTAGGTCGTTTATCTCCTTTGCATGCTCTAAAAATCGCCTAAGGATGAAGTAAATGTTCAAAAATGGTGAATTCCCGTATTTTAAAACAACCTCACTGCCTACAGGTTTTTTTGCACCTGCGGCTCGAGGACTACACCTGCGGTCTCGCATCTGCGAGAAAAATCTCGCATCTGCGGAGGAGGGAAGGGGGCCTGGTTTCGCAGCTGCGGCTCCGCTTATGCGGAAAAAGATCCGCACCTGCGGAAACGGGAAACACCACCTGGGGTCGCACCTGCGAAGCTGGGACCGCAGAAGCGGTCTCGCACCTGTGGCTAGGCCTCCGCAGGTGCGGTCGCACCAGATCTGTTGCACCAACAGTCATTTATTGCTGGTTTTTGCCTCACTCGATGCCCGAACGGCATTTGGGCCCACCCGAGACCCCGTCCAATTATTCCAACAAGTCCTAAATCATAATACGGACTCGCTCGAGCCTTCAGAACGTCCAAAACAACGCTAAATCTAAAAATCACACCCCAAAACCTATTGGATCAAACTTAAGAACTTAAAGTTCTTGAATTCGCTAACAATGCGCCGAACCTACCTATACTACTCGAAATGACACCAAAGTTTGCGAGCAAGTCATAAATGACATAACAAAACTATTACCGGTCTCGAAATTCCGTTTGGACCTCGATAACACAAAAACACGTTCCAAACCCCGATTTGAACTTAAGGAAATTCTTATTTAACTATTTGGCGCTGAAACGCTCCCGGGTCATCCAAAACTTGTTCCGAACATACGCCCAAGTCCGAAATCATCATACGAACCTACTGGAACCTTCTAATCTCGATTTCGAGGTCGTTTACTAAAAACATTGACCGAAGTCAAACTTGGCCTTTACGACCAACCTTAAGGAACCAAGTGTTCCTATACCACTCCAAACTCCTCAAAATCCCGAACCACCTGTCCCCGCAAGTCATAAATCAGTAAAAGAATTTACGGGAAGTCTCATTTAGGGGCACGGGGTCCTAGAACACAAAACTACCGATCGGGTGGTTACAAAAATCGATTGGACAAAGCCTAAACATCCATAGCTAATGGCCTCTACGCTACCGGTAAATATGCCAAACTGCCTATGCTCTCAGCCTTCCTACTCAATGCATCGACCATTACGTTGTCCTTCCCCAGATGATATAATATGGTGGTATCATGAACTTTAAACAACTTCAACCATATCCGGTGCTGCAAATTAAGGCCCTTCTACTTGAACAGGTGCTAGAGACTCTGATAGTCGATATAGAACTCACATGGAACGTTGTAAAGATAGTGCCTCCAAATCTTCGGCGCATGAACTATGGCTGCCAACTCTAAGTCACTCACAAGATAATTCTTCTCATGAACCTTCAACTACCGAGACACATAGGCAATCACCCTACCCTCATGCATTAATATCACACCAACTCCAATATGCGACGCATCATAATACACTGTGTAAGAACTCGAACATGTAGGCAACACCAAAACTAGGGTTGTAGTCAATGCAGTCTTGTGCTTCATAAAGCTCAACTAACACTCATAAGACCATCTTAAAAGATCACCATTCTAGGTCAACTTGGTCAATGGGGCTGAGAAAGATGAAAACCCCACTGGAACCATCTTTAATAACCCGCAAAACCCAAGAAGCTCCAAATCTCTGTAGCTGAATGACGAGTGCCAAACATAGCACAAAATTAATATTCGCTAATCAAAGATAGTATAGTAAATTATCGTCTCCACGGGGATTAGATTTGAACAATGTTCGAATAAGCTTTAGTTAATTACTATCCAAAAAAATTAACACTTGATTTGAATGATTATCAACTATAATTAAATACTAAAATTTAAGCAATTATCAATTGATCGCGAAAGAAAACGATTAAGCAACTAAGAAGTATCAATGAGAGGAATAAGGGTAATTGACTAGACATGTGCAAGATAATTGACCTGGGATCCAATTCTTGAAGTAGTTCATTCTATAATACTGTTGGTTCTGACGAATTCACCAGATAATTAGATTACACTTGAAGTTAAGATTCCTCTTACGGATAAACATTAATTTCAGTAGTTAATTTAATTGAAGCACAATGAACAATTGCAACAAACATAATGTTCATTTTAGTCTAAGGGGTATCTTCTCACGAATATTTACCTATATGCTAGTTCGATTAATAATTCAAGAGGCTCTTTCGGCTACCTAGTTAAATCATGAATTTAAACTAGAGGATAAGATGTAAATAAATTCAATATAAAGTTCCTATTTCAATTAAGCAAAGTAATCAACAACTCCATGATACGATTTAAAACTCCAACAATTAATTCAAGCAATTGTCAAGAATCGAATTCCTAATCAAATTATCAATACATCATATTTGTCAACAACCTAAGAGAACTTACTCCATAGTAACGAAAAAAATTCTTCTCAATAAGGTTTAAGGACAGAGAAAATATCAATGCAAATGATTTGATACAAACTCCCGTATTTCACCGATTGTTGATTGAAATCTTGATGAATTCTCATGTCTTCTTGCCTTAGTTTCCTCTCCAATCTTTCGTAGGTCAAAAGTCCCTTCAAAAATGTATTTTCTATGCATTTATACCATGTAGAAGCAGGTTTGGACGAAATTACCCCTGCAAGCGAAAATAGGAAAACAGTCCAAGGATTTTACACAAGCACGACACGCCTTACAGTTCACCATGCAACACTCGTGTGGGGAAATTAAGAGGGAGTGTCAATTTTTCTGCCAGGCCTTATTGCATTACCGTGTCGCGCCTCAGGGCGCCCCACGCGGCACAACAATGCATTTTTTTAGAGTAATTGTTTTCATGCACTTTTTGATATCTAGACTTGATCATCGGCATGTAACCACCCGATCGGTCATTTTGAGCTTTAGCGTTCCATTCGGTGGTTTGAGACTTTGAGTAGCTTCATATTATATATCATGACTTGTGTTTATGGTTGGATTTAGTTTTTGAGCAGTCTAGGATTGATTTGGAAGAATGATTCTCGTTTTAGAAGCTTTAAGTTGGAAGAGTTAACCAAGGATTAACTTTTGGGTAAACTGTCACGAACGAGAATTCCCACATTCGGGATCATGATAGCGCCTAACATTTCACTTGTCAGGCAAGCCAACTTTAGATAAATTTTAAGCCATTTCTAAACAAATCAAATCTAAATGATGCCAATAACTAAAATATCTGAGATGGAAGCGAAATAAAGTGCGGAAAACCAAAACAACCGAAATATATAAATACATCCCCGAATCTGGTGTCACAAGTGCAGGAGCTACTAGAATAGGACAAATAAAGTTCTAAATAGAAATAAAGTTGTCTTAGGGAAAGTACACATCTAAGATAATAAGAAAGGGACTTTAGGGGTTGTGGACGCCGAGCATGTGTAACTCAAGTCACCACTCAATAGCCGACCCGAGCAATCTATGAACCTCCATTGGGACAGACTCCAAAATCTGCACAAGAAGTGCAAAGTGTAGTATGAGTACAACTGGCCCCATGTACTTTGTAAGTGCTGAGCCTAACCTCGACGAAGTAGTGACAAGGCCAAGGCACTCACTTACAATAACTTGTACGCAACATAAAAATAATGGCAAGAAAGAAAATGCAGAAACAAATTAAAGTAGTTACCACATGAAAGTAGCTCAACCTCTGAAGAAAAAACCGTAAATGCCAGGAATACCAATCCTTAGAGCCCCGTATAAAAATGCCGAAGCCAACACAACCCGATAAGGAAATAGAAACACACTGACTGTTGAAGCGCACAATCGGATCCCACCGTACTAAAATATATGTTGTGACGTGCAACTCGATCCCACCATATAATATCAGAATCAATATCAAAATTCACCCTTGTTTCAACATAGCAATCCACCCTTATTTCACCTGTTGCGGCACGCAATCCGATCCCACCGTACAACATAATTTTCCCTTAATCCCCCATAATAATGAACTAAACAGCACGATAATTCAAATAAATGACAACTACAGGTACAAGTAAGTTATTCAAGGTAAGTAGTCATAAATCATATAAGTATTTAAAGCATGTAACAGATAAGGCATGTGGTGAAATAATTAATGAAACACGGAAAAACAGGGAAAAAAGTATTTTGGTGGCGTATATACACCTGTCACCATGTATATACACCGCACACATGAATTTCACGTAACACATAGCTCAAGGGTTCCTAATTCCCTCAAATCAAGGTTAAACCCAACACTCACCTCACTCTGTAATCCACTCAAAATTCAATCACGACCTTGCCTTTCGAACAAGCCTCCAAGCCAACCAAATCTAGTAAATTATTAACCCAAAGATTAAAATTAAGCTTTAGAAACAACTCATGAATGAAAGAGGTTCAATTTAGAAAAAGTCAACCCCAGGCCCACTCGGTCCAAACTCGAAATTCAGACCGAAACTTAATCACTCATTTACCCCCGAGCCCGATTATGCAATTAAATTCGAAATCCGACTTCAATTCGAGGTCTAAATCAAAATTTTACAAAAATCCCTAATTGTACCCAAATCCCTGATTTAAACCATGGAAATCCTAGATTTAAAGTTGAAATCTTATGAAATGTAATGGGTAATTGAAACAAAATTGATTAGAGTCATTTAGCAATGAATTTAGGAGGAAGATCTCTTGGGAAAATCGCCTCTAAGGTGTTTAGGGTTGAGGATTTTAGAGAATGATCTAAAATCCCATTTTTCTTAGCTTTTGATTAGGCGCAGATGTCGCAATTGCGACCTGACCGCAAATGCGAAATAAGCCTTTGCAAATGCGTAGCACTCACACCTCTGCTACCATCACAAATGCAAATAATATATCCGCAAATACGAACATGAGAAGATCGCAACTGTGACCCAAATATTGAAAATGTGAGAAACCAGTTGTCACGACCCAAATCTCCCTTCGAAAGACGTCGTGAAGGTACTTAGTCTCTAAGACTAGGTAAGCCTAACAGTTGTGGAATTACTCAAATAACCACATAATTAACAACTAAACCTCAACATCAACATATATATATATATATATATATATATATATATATATATATATATATATATATATATAGAGAGAGAGAGAGAGAGAGAGAGAGATGAAGCTGGAAAACTGTCTCTCGGCATGTACAAGTAAAACCAGCAACTCCGAATACCAAAGACCCAGTAGTCACAAGTCACAAGCTCTAAGGAATGGTTTTAACTGTCTCTATACATCCGTGTCTAGGAAACAAAAAGAAGAAACAACATAAAGGTATAGAGGGGGACTCTGAGGTCTACGGACACTGGCAGATATACCTTGAAGTCTTCGTAGCAGTAGCATGACTCTCTATTGATAGCGGGGTTGGTAGGAGATACATGGGTCTGCGCACGAAACATGTGCAGAAGAGTAGCATGAGTAAACCACAATGGTACCTAGTAAGTGTCAAGCCCAACCTCGGTAGAGTAGTGACGAGATCAAGTCAAGGACCTACTGGAATATAATAGCTTAAGGCTTGCATTTGCGAAGTCTGCAGCCAGCACAAGATGAAGCTTTGCACCAGCTATGATTCTAAGTCGATGTGATGACCCAAAAGGTCATCCTAAAAAAATTCAGCTAAATATGTGTCTCTAGGCTCCTAAAGCCTCCGTTAATCTCACCTCGATATGCGTGCGCAGCCCGAGCGTGTAGCCGGGAAGCTTCTATGTGAAAATTTGACGAAAATAGAATTTTTGTAACAATTAAATGAATAAAGTTGACTTTGGTCAACATTTTTGGTAAACGGACCCGGACCTGTGATGGGACGGTCCCGGAGGGTCCGTAGGAAAATATGGGACTTGGGCGTATGCCCGGAATCAAATTCCGAGGTCCCAAGCCCGAGAAATGAATTTTTAAAGAAAATTGTTTTCTGAAAATAATAAAGGTTTTTGAAAATGAAGTTTGATGTGAAAACCGTGTTACCGAGCCCGTATTATGGTTCCGGAGCCAGGAACATATTTAATATATGTTATGTGACTTATCTTTGAAATTTGGTGTAAAACGGACTTGAAATGACGTGTTTCGGATCAAATTGGAAACATTAAGCTTTATGAATTTTTAAGAAAATTCTAACAGTTTTGAGGTTTAGTTCAATGATTTTGATGATATCTTGGTGATTTAAATGCTTGAATAAGTCCGTAGGATGTTTTGG